>JAOPTO010001869.1:1261039-1294733 GCA_033822845.1 Tetrapedia diversipes
AATTAATTATCGCGAGTTTTCACGAATGTTTCTTTCGATTAATGCATGCTTACGCGAATCTTTTTTCTTCGATTAACTTACGTTATCGCGAGTGTATCCTAATAAATTATCGCGAGTTTTCACGAACCTTTTTTTTCGATTAATGCTTGTTCTCGCAAATGCTTTAACGATTTAACTTTTGAATTTTTGCATGCTATATTGTATACGCGTTCGCGTGTATTTCTGTAATTACAGACGTAATATTTTCTAAATTCTCGAGTACAATTGCATCTGTTTGTGTATGTTGTTTGCAAAATCTTCTATATCCTCTATTAAAACGAATCCCACTAAAGCTTTTGATTAAATATTTACAGAACGCTATGCAAAGAAGGATGACGGCCCGGTGAATTTGAACGAGAAACTACATTTTGGTGTCAGAACTAGAGGAGGCACGAGGATTGCTGCCGATTTCGAGCTGTTTCGGAGTGCCATAGCAGATTCTGCGATCGGTGAGTCGCATGCTTTACGATTCCTCCGGTCCCCAATCATGTCGTAGGATGAAAGGTCCGAAACGACACGGGGGCCGGTTGTATTTCTTCACTTTTTAAGCGAGCATAGTGATCACGAATGTTATTGTACTTTAGTACAATAGCAATCGTAAATGTTACATTTTTATGGTACATTTTTTAGCTTAGAGTAGGGCTTTCTTGCACTTCACGCGTTAGAATTTTAATGTAACGTAAACAAAAGCTTAAAAAATTAAATGAGAAGCCAGGTTTTCGAAATTTTGCTTATTATCAACTTTCATTTGCTTTCCCTGACCATCCGTAAAAACTTAAAGAAGTGCAAGAACGTATTGAGCGACAAGTAGATTCGAAAATCAAAGTATTAAATTGAATGAAACGCTTTGATATTCTTCGAAAATTTACTTTGATCTTCGAATCTCTTGATATTTAAATAAAATATTGCTCCGCTTATCGGAGTTGAATATTGAATTAGATTTTTCTTTCTTTTTTCATTTTAACTTCATTTCTAAATTTTTCATATTAAAACAAATTTATTCAATCGGGTCAATTGAAAGATAGGGTCAAGTTAGGATGTTAATTTCTGTTAATCACTTTTCTTTGCAAAGTTTTCAGCAAGCGCGAAGAAAATAAGGTGGTATATAATAGTTGTTATACTATTTTATCACTATGCTCGCTAATTGTAATTGTCCATTGCATGCTTTGTGTTAAAATCGAAATATGTGAGTGGCATCTGCAAAATTATGCGCTAAATATTAAATAATATAAATAATTTTGAACAACTAATATCGATTTTAGAAATGATGGCACTCGCACATATCGATTTTTGCATGTTTTGCGTGTGCGCAACGTAATATATACAAACTGAACGCAGAACGTTCGGGGATCTATCAGTATCCCTCAAACACATTTTTATGTTGCGATCGGGAATTAAAAATTTATTTCGCTTTGCAACAAAACTAAAAACTTGAAGTTTCGAAATATAAGTATATTAAATAAATTAATCGTAGTAACGAAAACCTCGATTTAACTCTACATCTTAACATCATCTGAAAAAGAAATCTGTATCCAGATCTTTAATAGTTTCGAATCGACAAAAATCGAACAGCATACTCGATAAATGCTGTAATCGATATTCCATATATCGTTTTAATCAGACTATTTGACAAACTTAATGAATTTAGGCTGCAAACATATAAACTCTCATTGTTTAATTTTACTTTTCTGTATTCTATTGTATTGTATTCCTGTACATTCCAGCTACCTCATCTTATTCCATTCTCTATTATTCCATTATACCCACTTTTGTATTATATTAAATTAACCTAATATATTTTACTTTGTTACGCTGCGAATCTAATAGCTTTCCATTCAATTATGAGCTACGAAGATTTCATCGAAATCTCTTTTTCGAAGTCTTCGATCAAGTTCTTTCACTCGTAATTCATTTGGTTTTATTTCGTGCTCATTCAATTTATTTTGGGACCTCAACACTTACTTCAGTCAGCCTTTTAATATCTTGCAAATTACATATTAAGTATTATAAAACATACATATAAATTATTATTAAACAATCGAATGCATTTCAGACGAGTCTCGCTCGTTGCGTAGCCACCTCCCCTAGGTGAGACTCGGTAATTGACGTCGGTTTCCAAAGAACGTGCATTCTTTGGAAATCTATGTCAAGCTAAGAGCTACGCATGGTTCGCGATTCGATTTAGAGTTTGCATATTTTTGCTCCCGGTCTTAAACCGATTGGAGATTGACTGAAATATTAGAATCTTTTTAACTCTTGTAAAATCACTAGCTTTCGTTCGTGCTCCGTACGTCGCGTTCTACGATACCGTCAAATAAGTTATTCGCACTATTGGATCGATACATTAGTGCGAGTAAGTTATCGCGTAATGTACTAACTTTCATGTTGCAGGTATTTAACTAACTAATTTAATTTGATCCTAATGCTAACGTAATTTTATTCATCTGATACACCCCACTCGAAACTTATACCGTCCGCCATTTTGTCGCATTTCATTGTATTCCATTCTGATTTCGTATCGGGGCTCGCTCATCCATACGCTTCTTGTTCTAATCCGTTCTGAGGGTTCTTGTTCCTTCAACTCTTTTCCTATGCGTTTTTGCATTTCGAGATCAACCCAAATCAATGCATTGCCCACAACCCCTTCCCCCTAGCCACCATTTATTTTTCACATCCAACTTTCGAGCCCTTAATTCTAGGTATAAGCGTTTCCAGTACCCCACACAGGACAACGAGGGATGCGTGCGACTCGGTTTAAGTTAGCTATAAGGTAGTATAAGCATGTACATTTTAGTGTAGGCGATTTTGGCACAAGGAAATCTTGTCCAACTTAAAGCGGAAACATTCACTTTCATTCGATCCCCGTCGTCGTATCGCAAAGAACAATTCAGTGTTCTCGCGCGTATATAGTTTCGCAATCGTTCGGTGTCGGAGGGCTTTGCATGGCGCACTCGTTCGCCGCCGTGGTGCGACATGCGCTTTTTAATTGCATGCTTCTATAAGACGCTCTCGCGAGTCTTCTCCAAGCTCACCCGTTGCACGATATTCCATGTTCGCGCCGCGGTTGTTGGGGCGGCGTCATGGCGATGCGACTACCGGTGTCCAGTCGGGGAACTGCGGCGCTGTGTCGGATGGAGCGGTGGTTGCTCTCGACCGGGGTTAGGTCCTGCAGGTGGACGGGTCCCGCGCGTTACGCGTTGGGGGACAGCGGCATGCTCCTTCCACTGGTCGCCGTTGTGGGGCGCACCGCCAGTTTGTGGGGCGTTCCTGCATCCGTTAGTCGGCAGGGGTGGTCTGTCGCATCCATTTGCAGGGCCGTGCTCGAACCCTTGCTGAGCCCCGTGAGTTTTATCGCCATGGCGTCGCCCCAGCGACCGCGTAAGTCGCGGCATGGATGCCGTGACACGGTTGAAGGCGGGGGCGGCTCGTGAGAGCGCATTTGGCATGCAATTATTAAGTGCATGAGAGTGCGTTGTGCACTGTTCGACGATGTTGGCCAGCGATTGCGAACTCGGTAGTTTCGGTCGCGTCGCGATTTTTAATTGCTCGCGTTTATTACCGAACACCCACTTTGGGTGGTTTTCGGATCATTTTTTAATGATCAATCGATCATTGCATATAGTTTAGTGTTGCGATATTAGAGTCCCACCTTAGTTTTCCGTATCGAAATCCCTTTGCAATGCACGACAATTTTCAAGTGCATATTAGCTTCACTTTCTTGCACTCGCTTTAAGTTGAACAAGCGTATCCTCGAATGCGATATCCGCCACTTAGAATTGCTCGCCATTGTAATTTCATGTGAATCCGAAGTTCATTCTACACTTTATTAAACACTTTCAACCACTTATCATTTGTTTAACGTTAGAGTCGTAAATTATAGACACGTAGAATGAATTTCGGACGAGTCTCGCTCGTTGCGTAGCCACCTCCCCTAGGTGAGACTCGGTAATTGACGTCGGTTTCCAAAGATCATGCATTCTTTGGAAATCTACGTCAAGCTAAGAGCTACGCATGGTTCGCGATTCGATTTAGAGTTTGCATATTTTTGCTCCCGGTCTTAAACCGATTGGAGATTGACTGAAATATTAGAATCGTTTTAACTTTTGTAGAATCACTAGCTTTTGTTCGTACGCCGTCCGTCGCGTTCTATGATACCGTCAAATAACTTATTCGCACTATTGGATTGATCCATTAGTACGAATGAGTTATCGCGTAATATACTAACATTCATGTTGCAGGTATTTAATTAATTAACTAATTTAACTTCATCCTAATGATAATATAATTTTATTTCTCTGATATACCCCGCTCGAATCTGATGCCGTTCGCCATTTTGTCGCATTTCATTATATTCCATTCTGATTTCGCATCGGGGCTCGCTCGTCCATATGCTTCTTGTTCTAATCCGTTCCGAGGGTTCTTGTTCCTTCAACTCTTTTCCTATGCGCTTTTGCATTTCGAGATCAACCCAAATCAATGCATTGCCCACAACCCCTTCACCCTAACCCCCATTTATTTTCCACATCTAGCTTTCCAGCCCTTAATTCTAGGTATAAGCGTCTCCAGTACACCACACAGGACAACGAGGGATGCGTGCGACTCGGTTTAAGTTAGCTATAAGGTAGTATAAGCATGTACACCTTAGTGTAGGCGATTTTCGCACAAGGAAATCTTGTCCAACTTAAAGCGGAAACATTCACTTTCACTCGATCCCCGTCGTCGTACCGTAAAGAACAATTCAGTGTTCTCGCGCGTATATAGTTTCGCAATCGTTCGGTGTCGGAGGGCTTTGCATGGCGCACTCGTTCGCCGCCGTGGTGCGACATGCGCTTTTTAATTGCATGCTTCTGTAAGACGCTCTCGCGAGTCATCTCCAATCTCACTCGTTGCACGATATTCCATGTTCGCGCCGCGGTTGTTGGGGCGGCGTCATGGCGATGCGACTACCGGTGTCCAGTCGGGGAACTGCGGCGCTGTGTCGGATGGAGCGGTGGTTGCTCTCGACCAGGGTTAGGTCCTGCAGGTGGACGGGTCTCGGCGCTACGCGTTGGGGACAGCGGCATGCTCCTTCCACTGGTCGCCGTTGTGGGGCGCGCCGCCAGTTTGTGGCCCGTTCCTGCATCCGTTAGTCGGCAGGGGTGGACTGTTGCATCCATCTGTAGGGCCGTGCTCGAACCCTGGCTGAGCCCCGTGAGTTTTATCGCCATGGCGTCGCCCCAGCGACCGCGTAAGTCGCGGCATGGATGCCGTGACACGGTTGAAGGCGGGGGCGGCTCGTGAGAGCGCATTTGGCATGCAATTATTAAGTGCATGAGAGTGCGTTGTGCACTGTTCGACGATGTTGGCCAGCGATTGCGAACTCGGTGGTTTCGGTCGCGCCGCGACTTTTAATTGCTCGCGTTTATTACCGAACACCCACTTTGGGTGGTTTTCGGATCACTTTTTAATGATCAATCGATCATTGCGTATAGTTTAGTGTTGCGAAGTTAGAGTCACACCTTAGCTTTCCGTATCGAACTCCCTTTCCAATGCACGATAGTTCTGAAGTGCATATTAGCTTCACTTTCTTGCATTCGCTTTAAGTTGAACAAGCGTATCCTTGAATGCGATATCCGCCACTTTGAACTGCTCGCCATTGTAATATCATGTAAATCCGAAGTTTATTCTATACTTTACTAAACAGTTTCAACCACTTATCATTTGTTTAACGTCAGAGTCGTAAATTATAGACACGTAGAATGAATTTCGGACGAGTCTCGCTCGTTGCGTAGCCACCTCCCCTAGGTGAGACTCGGTAATTGACGTCGGTTTCCAAAGAACGTGCATTCTTTGGAAATCTACGTCAAGCTAAGAGCTACGCATGGTTCGCGATTCGATTTAGAGTTTGCATATTTTTGCTCCCGGTCTTAAACCGATTGGAGATTGACTGAAATATTAGAATCTTTTTCACTTTTGTAAAATCACTAGCTTTCGTTCGTGCTCCGTCCGTCGCGTTCTACAATACCGTCAAATAACTTATTCGCACTATTGGATCGATACATTAATGCGAATAAGTTATCGCGTAATTTACAAATTTCTACACAGGTGTACTAGCTTATTTTTCTATTTCAGATATTTAAGTTACTAATTTAATTTAATTTACTTGTAATTTAATGTGAGTTCGAAATTCATTCTATGCTTTCCTATAATGTTTCTCTATTTTATTAGGTATTGGTTTGTAGAATGAGTTTCGGGTGGGTCTCGTTTATTAATAGCCATCTCCCCTTTGTAAAAGCTGGTAATTAGCATTGTTTTGTAAAGCATATTATTTTTCACAGAGCGATGCTATGCTAAGAGCTAGGCTTTAGATTTATGGTAGCAATATGCATTTGTGAGAAAAATTTGTTCTCGAATGAATTGCGCATAACACATTGCGTTGGGTAGCAATGAAAACGCTTTAGTATCATCATGATAAAGAAGAATATTTAATTCCAGTGTAATCTGCATGGAAATGAAATTCCGAGAAGACGGAAGTTTGCATACGCGCGTTCTTATATCCAGCGAGAATAAAGTAAGAATGCAGCTTACGAAAAATTAACGAAACTTACTGTATTTTACTGTATTCGATTTTTCGAATTCTCATGCGTACTCTCGTTCGCAGTTACGTTTGTCACATGATTCAGTTAGGGATTCGTGCTGACGGATTACAGTTTTAAAATATCGACGTAGAAATTCTCTGGCGTCTGCTATGGGATGATATATCGTGACGAAGATCTTGACTCGAGCAGATTTTCAAATTTATACGTATACCTTCTTCGAAAATCTGTTGATCTAGGATCTTGAAATTTCTTTCTTTTTTTTGTCTTGCATTCAGTTCTTTCACTTTTTTACTTTTTTTCATTCTTGCGTTTTTATATCTTTTTATGCATTTTTTCAAATATTTTCTAATAGTCATTAACAACTGACTCAATACTACGTCTTTCCACATTTTTTCTTAAATTATTTATTAGAAGAAACTTGATGAGTGACGTACGGTGGAATGATTCCTATACGGTTCCGTTGTTCAGAAAAGTGAAAGGTCGTTTGTTAAAATGATTCAGATGTATAAATCGTTTAGTTAGAGATTTCGTGATACCCCGATATAATAATTGTGGCATACATGTGATAAATGACCTGCACGTAGAATTTTCCATGAAGCCGATGGCGTGAACATGGTATGTTTCATGTTTCCCCGATAACACTTTCGTTGCCACGAACACGTGGAGTATTAATTTCGAGTGACGCGTTCGCACTCGTCAGTGATTCAATAAATGTCCGTTCAGGATTCAAATTCCACGAGGTTCAAACCTTTCGGACGACGTAGACACCTTCCTTTTCTCTTTTTTCCGCTGATTGGCCTCGTTTTCACTGTTCCTGCGTAGTTACGTTAGTCAAAATCTTTTTTTCCTTTTTTTATCGAAAATCTTTTCCGCGAACTTCCTCTTGCTACAACACTTTCGATTCGCAGCTGTGGCTTCCTTTGACGTTCGTGTGAAGCTGGTTTATTGGCTTTTTCAAAAACTTACTGTATCGCGATTCTATGCGGATTTAACGAGCTTCATTTCATTTCCATAAGCACATTTAACGAAGATCGCTATTTTTTTAAACGTTACACAATACGTTTGAAATCACGAATATTTTAAGTAGTACCATATGCATCTGTGGTTGTTATTCTAAATTATAGGAATTTTGAGGGATTAAAAATACGAAGTGTATAATGATTTTCTTTTTTCTTTTCATTCTCCGGATTATGTACAATACCTTAATATGAATCAAGAGGGCCTAGTAGTTAGTAGTGTTTCAAACTTCGTTTCCCAATAACCGAGTTTTTTAACAACTTTTAAATCGCCATCAGCACTGTAATCGGAACCTGAGTTCCAAATATCGTAGGGAACATCGTAATTGCTTTGTGTTTTTATCAAGCTCGACTGGAACGCACCCTCGTCACGCTCGAAAGTTAATATAATTTGGTCTCCGGTGCAGCGCGGCTGCTGCCTAGCTTTTTTCCCTACTCGACGAACGTGTGTTCATTTTGTCTATCGTTATCCAAAAAATGGGTCACTGCTCGACGGAATGGGAGGAGGGTCAGGTACGTGTAACCGAACGAAACGAGAAAGAGAATGGCCGATTAAACCGATGCACTGATCGATTTTAAAATAGTCACCGTTCGTCAAACACCACCGAGGTGGTGTGCCAAACGTTAAAAAACGCGTAGACTTAATTTCGAACGAACCAATCAGACATGCACTCCGAATCAAAAATTCAAAATTTCAGCAGGTGAAACACTTGTAATAGCATTGCGTTCGAAATTTAGAAAATTTCAGTCGAAATTCTACTGAAACATAGCTAATTGTTATTAACGCTTCCGATATCAAATCTTTTTCACATATTCTATTATGAAAAATGGCCAATACTTAAAAGGAGTAATTATAAAATAGAATACAAGAAGACCTATGGTTATTAAACAGAAACCAATGTAATAATTGTAAAAGTTTCACAGTTCGTTTCCATTTCAATTGGAGTTGAAGGGTTTAAAATATTCTGTTCGTTCGTTTCCAACATTTTTCGAATTCATAGGGAAATAAAAAAACGGCCTAAGTACAACCCTCTTTTGTCTCTTTTACCCTCATCCGTATCCCCGTCTGTTTCACCCCAACCTTTCTGCGACACGAGCACAATTTCGGTTTTCCCGCAGCGCGGAAAATTTCACCCCACCTCTGTTAATTCTCGCGAGACAAACCTCCCCCTTGTCCCTCTCTTCTCCCGTTCTTTTTCCTCCCCTCGTATCGGTTCGTCGACCCCTCCGTAGCGGCACACGTGCGAATCCATTACGCGAGGAGGGACAGGACGCATTATTCCCATGGTGGGTTCCGATTCACGGGGAGGAAGAGCCGCGGCAGACAGGACTCTTCCATCGAGACCTCGTTTTTTTTCCCGGTGACCAGGCACACCGACAGCGGAGAGACGGGGACCGGGACGAGAAAAAGAGATCACGCCCTGGCGGAAAATTCCGGGAACGATGGTTCCGCCCGTCTGTTTGCTTATTTAGCCCGCTTGATCGGGGCGGAAAAAAGTAGAGCGCATTCTCGTACATAGGGTGTTTGAACGAAGCTAGGAGAAAATTGAAGGGATAACTCTATGTAACATTCTGGGTCGAAAATCAAGAGTAACCATATTGCGTTTGACGCTTTGTTTATTAGTTATAAGCAATTAAAGAACTGGCTTTTTTACGCCTGAGAGCAGGCAAATGGAGCTAGATGGTAGGTGACGTCAATGACTGCGCAGTGATGCTCAGTAGGAAATACGTGCATTAAATACGTGTAGCTGTTCTGAAGTAAGCCGTACTCCACACGTAGTTATTCCTACTGCTTGGTTGTTTTCAAGATCTCGAATCTGCATTTTTAATCTCTCGCTACATCCGGTCCCTGCTCTTTCCTCTCTCTTTTCTCGCGATACGATCTCTTCGCTCTCATTTTAAAATATTACCAACGTTCTCTTTATAATAAAACTCTCCTCGACCCTATTCTGCGTACGTTGCAGCGTACAATCTTTACATCACTCGACTGAATATGAGACAACCGATTTTTGCATTTGGTATCCCTCTGTTTAGGCTACTTCATGTCAGCTTACGATCATAATCATATTTCTGAATTTCGTTTATATTTATTGTCTCCCAAACACAGGCGTCTTATAATCCCATTATAGTGACAGCGAATAATATTTGCAACTGCGACGATTTTTTCCTATCTTTTCATTCTTTCAAACGCTATTTACACGAAATTATACTCACCTGCTAATCTTTCTGCTTTGTAAATAAATAAATAAATAAATAAATAAATAAAACAGAAGGCCAGCTTAAAATCGTCGCCTCATCAATTCGAAACGTCATCCACGCGAACGCCTACACGGTTATTAGCGCGACAGTTAATCCGAAACGTTAAAAGCCTCGTTCCCGAGATATCATGTACACGAAACATTATCCCCTGCCTCCTGGTTCAAGCATTCTCGAGGGCGTCCCAATATTGGCCGGGTCTCTGACGAAGAAAGGTCTCCTTTCACTTTCTGAAAGCTTTCGCCCCTCGTAAGACGATCTTATCCGTTCGGAAATGGATCGATCATCGAAGGGAACCACTGTGGTAATATGGTTATCATAGAGTATGGGGTACGAGAGAGAATCATATTTGCATGGAAGAGTGAGTGTGGCGAGTGCGTATGATAAACTATGAGTAGACATTAAGGTTCGTGTTGTGGAATGAATGTAGCGAAGTATGATCTGTGTGATTTGTATATGTATGGTATAGATAGATAGATAGATAGATAGATAGATAGATAGATAGATAGAGAGAGAGAGAGAGAGAGAGAGAGAGAGAGATTCGCAGAACGAAGCGATCTTCAATGTAATAAATATTTATCTTATATTTCGTCGTTTTATTGTGTTAATAGTTGTTATTTAAGTAAATTGTATTTATTGTTATTACTCATTTACTCACAACCACCACCACCCGCCACCCCTTTCTAGCACACGCCTCCCTAGCATCGATGACGATGCGAGAACCGTTGAACTTGGTCGGTTCCCGCGAATTCTACGCGATGGCGTGCGGTAATTAAGCATTCCTTTGAGACACCGACAGAGAGTCGCGTTACTTCGTGCACAGATCGCGTGATCCGTGCCAGGCTTTGAGGCCCGCGATCCTTTGTGCAACGTAAACGAGCAGAAACTACGAGTCGAGGATGAGCGCTGTGGATTTCGAAGGGAATTCTTCGCGAACGGCAGCGAACGCATATCAAGAGTTGTGAATTAATGATGGTTCGAACAAAGCAAGAGATTGTGGTTGCACAAACCGACTCTCGTCTGAATTGAGAGTTTAGCTTGATTAAGAATATTCTTGGGGAGAATAGACGATGTTGTAGCAGACAATTCGTTCAGGAAGCGATACAAATTTTCTAGATCGAATCAAAATTTTCAAAATTCAAACTCAGTGAACAACGACTTAAATTTAATTTTTAATTTTTAAATTAAATTTTTGCTTAAAAATCGGTGGATTATCAAATAAACTTCCAACCCCTATTTAACCCCCTTAGGGGTGGAATATCAAAAAATCCTTCTTTAGTGGGTGCCTACGTCATAAATGAAACCCATTGTTCAAATTTCATGTTTCATGATGAATCAGTCGGTCTGCAGAACATGTCTTTCTATGTATAGACACATTCATTTTTATTGTTATTCTTGTAGAACACACTATTTATTGAGTATGGAATACGAATTTTGCTTATCGTGCTATTTCTTATAAGTTAATTTATCTGTTTTCGTTGGCTTTGTAGTCTTCAACTTTTGTCCACAAGTTACGATGCCTGTCCGATGCGTTGACGTCTCATACTACTTGCGAACTAGAAGAACGTTTCCACGTTCTGTGCGCAGGCTGCCGCGCGTTTAATTGCATCGATTCGAAGGCACACAGCATTGCGATCGCGAACGTTCTATTGTAATCGGGACAAGGCCCCGTTGTTACCTCGAGGACCATTTCGTTTCGTGCCCCTCGAAACAGCGCGATCTCGAGGATTCGTTCGAGCAATTACGGTTTCCTGGCAATCCTATGTGAATTTTTCAGAATCAACCATTTCGTCTGCCATCGATTGAAGTTTGGGAACGTTTTTGGAAAGTTTCTTGAGACTTGTCGCCTCGGTATAGGTAAAACTGCTATCTAGAAGGATCGAGTCAATGAAAATGCTTTGCGAATATCCGCGGTGTGCTTCAAAAACACTGTCTCAGCATCCACGTGCTTATACTACTTATCGATGAATTAGGAAATGGTTGTTTAACAGAATTCTGATCTATTTACAAATTATTAAGTTAGTACTTTGGAAATGAAGAATACAGGGAAAACAAATCTCTTTTTCAATTAAATTTTTTTTCTTTTAAATTCATTGAGAACGCGTCGATTAACAAGTTCTTCAGTGTCGCGTTACACTTTATTTCAATTACGTAAAATACTGTAGCGCAAAGTTTATTTAACCCTTTGCACCCCTTTGTCGAGTGTGATACGACGTCAGTTTTTATCACAGTAACTTCTATGTCGAATCACACTCGTAAATTTTAGTACATTACTAAATTAAACGAAATGAAATTCAATATGAGCGAATCTTGTTAAATATTTTACACTTGAAAATCTTTGAAGCTAGTATTATTGGATGACGAAGTCGGGTTTAAGTTCGACGTTGACGCGGAATTTTTCACTTTTTTTCGGTGACCACCGTAAGCCCCTAAAGTTCCGCAACACCGTTTTCTAACAACCCCTATAACTTGATCGCGATCGAACGGTCCTCGGGGGTCGGCGCGCGAGAAACGGTTACAAAGCAGCGAAAAGGATTCCTCGGAGCACAGTTTCAGTCACCTGAGTTCGTTCTCGCCACACTAAAGAGGAAACCCGTGTGTCCCCGCTAAGGACCCAGCCGCCCGTTAAATTTTATAGCTCCAATCGCGTAAGCTTCGACGAGCTTTACGGCCGAGCCTTTTCTCACGCCTTTCTCGCGGCTTCGCACTCGTCTCGGATCGTTCTTTTGTTTATTTGCTCCTTCTGCTCTCTTTCCAAGCAGCCGCTCCAGAAACGGAGCAGAGCGGGAGGAGGAGGAGGACGAGGAGGCTCTTTAAGAAACGGAGAAAAAAATAGGGGATTTATATTTCTCGGACGAGGAAACTGTTCGGATGACTGGGCGCCGAAAGAGGGCTTGAAATACGAGCAGCGCCAGCTGGGTTTCGTTGTCTTCGGGAAACTTCGCCGACTTTTCGGCGATAACTTGGTTATTGAAAATGGAGTTTTATACTACTAAATAAAATACGCTGATAATTAAAATGCTTCAATCCTTATGGCTTGAAACGTATTTCTCAAGCACCACCAATATAATTAATAATACAAATATTGTAATCAAAATTATATTACTTCTGAAACGAATAAAGATTTCAGTAGTACGCGCAAAGAACAAGTAGCGTACAGTGAACTTTGTCGGACAAGATAGATCGAATACTTCTGCGTTCCATTTAAAATCAGTTGTTTCAAATATTTCAACGAAGAATTATTGTTCTTAAACTGTTAAAAGGTTCTAAATTTTTATATAAAAAGTATCAATTTAGTTTCGATAGTAGTTATCTATTAATACAGTTAAGCCTATAGACGTATGATAAGGAGTAATGTAAAAACGGTCATAATTATGACAAGTATTAGACATAGGTTTATTGAGTTTGTAAGAAACAAAAAAACTAAAACTTTATCATGAATATGAACTGAATTCGAGGATCTAGGCCTAAAGAGTTTTCGTGCTTTTCTTTATCGTTCACGAGAAGATCGATTATTTTTCTTAAACGATTACTGTTCAGAGATACTCGTACCGGAGTCGAGCCTCTAAGAGTTCATTTATAGATTTACTACCCCTCTATTCTACTTCGAGCAAATTTCGTGTTCCTTCTTTCTTGTTCGCGCTCCTTGTAATCCTTAACGCAATAATTAGCTCAACGATGGAAACGGAATATCGTTGAATTTGTTATTTTATATATACCAGCACCAAAGGGTTGAACTTTTGTTATACTACTGTATATACGCGTAGCGACGCGAGTTGAGAATTCAGTTCAGCTGTCTCGATTTATTCCTTCGCACCCATCCAGATAAGCGATGGGTTCATCGGCCTAGGTAGCTGATGTTCCGCGACTTATCGCGACGCCACGGATTACCATTTTCAACGGCCTCGCGGGTTGTCCACGGCGCCCAGATCTGATTTAAAATGGTAAACAGTAGTCGATAACAGCAGACGGAGGCGACCGCGGTCCGGGACACGGTAATCTTTTCGCATTTTCCCAGCTGCCATCCGCAGAAACCGAGATTGCCCGGATCATGGACAAACGAGGTAGTTAACACTAAAATCATACGTACCAGCCGCGGTGAGTCTGGTAAAAACGAAAATAATAAATATGATTCATCGAGATAGTAGTTAACAGACTTGAGAATTACAAAACTTGACGATGTAATAATCATTGTCATGGTATTACCATTAGGGTATAAAAAAGACGGCATTTCTCTGCGTATTATATAGATGATATTATTCTATATTATTCCATATATAACAGTACTATATTGTTACCATTGTAATGTGTAATTGTTACTATGTGGGATGTTCTAGTGCTTAATGTCTAGTGTCGTGTTTATCTTTTATATTTTCGTTCGCATATTTAAAAGACATTATTATTACGAGCGTAATGTTCGCGAAAAACGGGAGTTGAATTCATAAAATTCTTATGGGACCAAAATGTCCGCTAGTGAACTCTCTCGTAGAATAACACTTAAGCTTTTACAAAGATAAAGGTCGCAAATAAATTAAGACAAAAGTAAGTATAATAAGTGTCTTTTATTCAAAATTATACATAGATACATATAAATATTAGAAGTTACAATTATTGTACAATGTTACATAGTAATACAAAAAAGAGATAGTATTTAAAACTCTTATCACAATTAAGACGACTCTTCGGTAAGCTTCTCCAAATCGATCTTAACTCGTTAGCTCTCCAGTTTCATCCCTTTTCCATGAAATTTCTCGTAATATTTTACAATTTTGTGGAACATCAATCTTGAACAACCGTTCTAGGGCTCACTGTCGAAATTACAATTTCAGGTAGCAAAGGAAATGGCGAACGGTTTAGAGTTACAGGCTCGCCAATATGGCGTAACGTTGTATCCTAACCAATGATGATTCACGTCCGGAGCTATAAATTTCTCGCTCCGCGATTCGACAAGAATTCGTTCTATTCCGTGGAACATGCCAAGGTCGGGAAGCGGAACAGTAGTCAGCTCGTCCGAAAAATGGAAATCGCGCAAAGGCGTATATATCATCGTTTCGGCGCGCCTCCAGCCGTACGCGGAAATCCTTCGTGAGAAAGAGAGCAGAGCACGGCGGTGCAATCCTATCGAGCAGAAATTTCCCGTTTCCGTGCCCGGTTCGCCGGCCGATTGTCTAGGACACTCGAAACTTTTGCGTCGCTGAAAAATGGAACCGCTTCCCTCCGCTTTCGACGTTTCTCGCTCTGCCGGAGAAAGGAATGATCGTTCGCGTGATTTCATGAATACAGCTGAGGATAATCGAATGGTACAATGCAATTCCTCTTTATTCGTGATCGATCGACGATTAGTCAGAGATAGACGGAACTGAAGGTTTTAAGGGGATGTGGTAGAAATAATTTGTTAGCGTCAATTAACAATATGTTGATTTTTATTTTGTCTGTAACACTCTGCTTCTCATCACCAATCCTTGTGTCACCAAAAACTCTTCACTCCTAGCTAAAGCTGTATCTAAAAACCCAAATTTGTAAGGGTAAATGTATTCTGAACTCCACACAAACCTTCGTGTCGTAATTGTCTAAATCCTGGAAAACTGCGGTATTCCATCGATATTCCCTCCGTATTTCCCCTGTGCATTATGTGTCACAATATCACATAATTTTCGGCGACGAGAATAGCTAGTTCTTCGATTAATTCGATGTACATCTTCCACTTCCATTGATCTTCTCTCGCACCTCCTAAAAATTCGCCTCTTCTTCGCCTGTGCAAAATTCCTCCAGAGATTTCTTTAGATCGTAAACAAGAATTGTAGATCCGCGTTAAATTTTTTAGCGCTACTTATCGGCGCTTTCTCGTGTACCTTTCTTCTGTTCCTCCCCCTTTTATTCCTTCAAGCAGAGGAACGCAAAGCAGGATGTCCTACTTTGCTCGCGGCAAACTAATTTCTTTCGACCGACAACGAAGATTCCGTCGAGCGACGTGATTCGACGGCCGTGTGACGTAAGCCTGATTGCAGGCCAGGTAAGCCTAATTGCACCGTTTCGTATCCCCTTAACTAAAGACGATCAACTGATTGACCCAGATTCGGCCGGCATTAACATAGCCGACCTCATCTTACTCACTGTTACAGGTTCCTCCCCCTCTAATGGCCGAATCCTGTGCGCGACAGTTAACGGCGACCCGACCACGAACTATCCAGCTTTGCTATCAATCGGTACAGCACACATCGAATTCGAAGTGTCCTGATCAACGTGTAAGATTCGCTTTGCAATCGCACTTGCGCGGAAACTTAAAAATCGTCGAAAGTTTGAGACTTTATAATTAATACTACAATCGCTAACAACATTCTTCTATGTTCTGGTTTTTAATATTCTAAATTTCATCTTTTCTTGTAAATTTTGTCGTTTTCATGGAGCAATTCCATATTTATTCGTACATTTTTTATCGAAGGATTCCGAACCCCTTTTCTTCTATTCTAAACTGTAGTATTGTGTAGTGCCAAACTTATTTATGCATTTTTCATCGAATGTTCTTAAATTCTTTCTTTTCTTCTAAATTGTCCCTTTCTTTAAACTTCATAATAAACTCTTACTGCTAGATTCTTCATCAAAGGGTGTCAAATTCTGTCCTTTGTTTGAAACTGTCGCTTTCATCAAGATCGCTAATGATACAAACTTCCAACTAGTTTTAAACGAGCACACCCTACAACAGGATGCAAACGTAAGATCAGAACGGAGACGAGTTTCGCGTTCCATCGCTAGTTACGATTTCACGCAGGCAACCATAATTCTCCAGACCGGAAGCGCGCAAGACGTGACTGTAGGAAACCGCTCATAATAGCGGCCGACACGTCGCGTCGAGGCTCGGTACACCTACCAGGATAAACGTGGTTGGACGTGACAAAAGACTAGGGATGTGCCTACGCTAATTGGATTAGGGCACGGCTGTCCGTGGCTACTCCCTTTTGCCAAACGAGAGCAACCGTCCGGGCGGATGTTAACGGACTACAGTCCGCGAATTTCGAGTTGTAGCTGTAAATTCTGCTTTGCGAGTTTAATCCATTGCTTGGCCGTTTTTTCAGTAGCTTAAATTTGCAAGCGCAGCGGTAACAACGCGATGCAATGTTATTCAAGGCCTTTGGTAAGATATTTCATGAATTATTCATCAAGCTTGTACGATAATGTGCTGTGAAAGAAAATTATTTGGTAGCCACGCATTTTTTAACCCGTTTTATCAGTAATTCATGCTCGTTACGAACTTTTGGAATTACACCCATAACAAATTTATTGTGACAATTTATCACTCATCAATTTGTCATTTATCAATTATTATTGCTAATTTTAACAACAATTTCTTTTATCGTGTTACGCTCTTTATGGAAGAGCTGTCCGAGATGCCACCATTCTAAACTCCTTTTCGCCTAAATTGAAATGTTTCTTAAAACCTCTGGGCGATTCCAAACATTTGGCCGTAGTTCGTATTTGTAATCCAAGATTAAGCGAAGTCGCTCAGCTTAAACTCGAAAATCTCTCTAAGAAAATCATGGATTGGTAATCTCCTTCTCCCATGGACTCTCCTCATAACAAAAGACCAACGATGTTCCTTTGGTCCAACGGAATCCTTTATATCCAGCCGGCATTTCGCGAACAATGTCAGGCTGGAAGGCAATCAATGAATCGTGCATTAAGTGTGAATGGGCAATAGAGGCAGGAATTTCTGGGCCGCTTATCATCCAGACGATTGATAGAGGGACGCGGAGGGGCCTACGGCCATCAGCCAACGCGTTACCGCAGCCAGTGACCCAGGAAATGTGTCCTCGCATCGATTAGTCCCTTGCATCCTGTCGTGCCGCAGCTCCCTTCCTTTCGAATGTCCAGTTAAGCGGACTCGCCTACAAGAGTTCTCCTGCTGGTCCATGCACGCGTACAAAAGAACATCAGGAGGAAACCTATGCAGGATCGAAGTATAATGTTGAACGAAAAGAGAGAAGAGAGAGAGAGAGAGAAGAGAGAGAATAGAGAAGCGTGTGATCGAGCCTTGGCGAAGAGCCAATGCCGTGAAACGACCTTTGTAACTTGCCCCGCCGACGCGCAAAAGGTATTCATCAAGCTTAACACAGCTGGGCGTCGTTTTGTCTGACCCCAGCCCCATCCCCAGGGATACATGCTCCGCTTTTTAATTTCTGGCCCCCTTTCCAACGGCAAAAGAAATCGCTGTTTTCAAGCAACCCTCGCGAGTAGAAGGTCGTGCGTGCAGGAGAAAGCTGATCGATCCCAGTCGTAAACAGTTTCTTTTGAGAACCTGCATAAAGTGTCCACTCTGTTTGCCTCCAGCTGACCGAGATCAGACGTTTATTATGTTCGCCTCGAGTGTGGTAAAAGTTAACGTTCACAAAGATCCATGGATACGTTGAAGTTTAATCAGCGGAATTGAATTTTCCTTAGCAACGCGTTGCATTGCCTTTTATCTTATTTACCTTCTCTTTCGTTACCGGTCAGTCTTGACCTAGCGTTATTCGCAATTCATCCACCACTTTTTTGCTTTTGTAATACGCAATTTTTAATAAAAAATCTTGATGCACGGTGGACAGTGTACAGTTAGGCGTGACGCGCGATTGATTAAGGGTTCGTGTACGTTTAAATGTATGATCCCCGTATTGAAAACACGAATTCGAGTCTCTGACGCATGTCAGTTCAGTAAACATTCAAAGCTGCAACCTCTAGTCGAACCTGGATGCCTTTGGTAACGCTCTTTTTCATGGACCTCGTATTTCTAGCCGGCCGTTTGCCCCTGTCTGACCACAGACGGTCCGCTTCTACTGCAGCCAGCGTTTTCCTCTTCAACGGCACCTTCTTTCGCCCTCCTCTCGCCGGTAGCTTGTTTAACTTTCATTTACAGCCGCCTCCAGTGTTCCAACAGGGGAATAATAGCACACGCGAGAAAGAAACGAGCTTTCGGGAATTCGATAACTTCCTTTCGTTCCGTTTCCCGTGTCCAACACGGAGCGATTCGTTTCAACTTGGCTGTCTCTCGTCGCTTCCGTGAATATCGTAGCCGTGCGCGATCGTTCGATTAATCATCGTTCACGTACCGCAATTGTTCGGCAATTAGCGGTTCGATGCTTTAAAATTGCAGTCGCATCGATATTCGTTTCGTGTACCAAGTTCTCGAATAAAATCTCGTCACGCTCACAGAATACCTTCTTGTGTAATTTATTTATTTATTTACGGGTATAAGAACCCGCTAGTGTATGTACTGCATAATACATTTTCGTATATCTGCTGTTAAAGAAAGTATCTCTCATAAGTTGATGCAGAGAGAATAATTACAAAAGAAAGGAAATATAATAGATTTGCGCGAGGTATAAAATAAAATGATAAATGGGATAATAATATAAACAATTGAATTATAAGTTGAGAACCTGGTTTCTAAACGAGGCAATACTGTTGCCAAAAAATTCGTCGAGAAGGTGTTTGCTAGAATGCAGATTCTGTTAATCTGGTCCGCAGATATAAATCGTAAGATGTTATGTCGGTCTGGTAAAAAAATTTGAAAGTTTTTTAAATATCTGGGAAGAGCTTGGAAATTAATGTAACATAGTAATTATAGACTGCGTATATTCGCGTTAATAATTTTGAAAAGAAACAAAAGGTCGGCTGCAAGTCTTGTTGATTCAAAAGATTTAAGATTCAGTTTGCTTCGAACAGATTCATAACCATGATCATAAATACTCATGCACCAACCTAGTTTGTAACTAGCAAATCTTAAACATCTGTGCTGAATCTGCTCGATGCGGAATTTTTGATCGATTTATGTCGAATACCGTATCGTCAAGGCGTATTTCAAGCGAGACCTAACTAAGGTGTAATGGACGAATCGTGCTTTCCTAACCGGCTCGAATATCATCGGTACACACTGTTGCTGATAATTTCAAATATTCGTGTTGGTGAAAATTATTCCAGCTATACACTCCACTCGATGCTATTTCAGCAATTTTATCGGTGTAATTACCACCGTCGTCATAAATCACAAGCTATTTCGACAATTTTGTATGCAGTGGTCGTAGATTCTTTTCGCGCGACGCATCTTAACGAATTGGCGATCACCAGTTTGATCGGTGCTGACAGAATTCGCTCGATCGTTCGCATGACAGCGAGGGCGGCGCGTTTAACGGTGCAGGGCGCCATCGAAAGATTTAATGAGTTCGAAAATTAATTACCGCTGGAATCGATGGTAATGCGATTCGATTGCAAGAGGACGCACAGCCCGATTTGGGTTAAAATTGTAACGTCATAAATTCCATCGTTACCCATTAAATAGAATAACGTGATCTTTCAATCGCTTCCTGTCCTCACCCCATTTTGTTGTTGCAATTGTACAATTAACTCGTTCACTACGAGACATCTCGTAGTTTATGCTATTGTCTCTCGAACACAGGAAGGTGAAATTCTAACCGAACATCACAAGCTTTGATATGAGACTGACAAATGCAGTAGCCGAAATTCTCACGACCTCGTCCAGGTCTTTTAGCTTCTATATTCTGTATCTTAACGTTTTCTTACTTTCTAACTTGCCAGATATGGCTTGCATTTTTCGAAGAAACCATTAAGAAAATACGTTAAGAGAAAGCTGGTTTTTCAGTTAATTTTTGCTTTGTAATATTTCTGTATTCAAATTCTAACAAGAATCGTATGAAAACTATTGACCCTACATTTTGCACCCATTTTAGTCTTGCACCGCTTTTTGAAACACCCTATAGTGTTTTCAATCAGAACACTGCTGTTTCCTTCCACTCGCTCCTTACCGATCAAATCGATCAAACTGTGGAGTGTCACACTTCACGCGAAGTTGTTCCGTTATAGATATCTCTCACTTCGACGCTAAGTCCTCCAAGTAGCTTCACTTTATCTCGGTCTCGCCATGGTTTGCCAATTTGCGCATTATATCGCGCGGGAGGTCGGCTGGCCGTGCATAATGCCGTTAGAAATTACGGACGTTAAT
This sequence comes from Tetrapedia diversipes, assembly GCA_033822845.1. NCBI lineage: Eukaryota > Metazoa > Arthropoda > Insecta > Hymenoptera > Apidae > Tetrapedia > Tetrapedia diversipes. The sequence continues at coordinate 1,281,922 of JAOPTO010001869.1, forward strand.
TTAAATCACAGAAATTCCTAGGAGCCCTGGTCGTAAATTGCTCGCAGCCAGGCGCTGTCCGCTCGGAGATTACGCGGAGACAAGAACTTTTTCGTGCCCCTTTGCCCGCCAACGCGGCCGCGAATGTTCGGAAAATGAGGGAGAGGTCGCGGTAGGGGAATTCCTTTCTGAAATTTTAACCACCCTCGCGTTCGAGAAAGAAATAACGGTGACGAAGCAACGGTGAACCAATTTGCGGCTATGGACCGTTTTCCCGCCGCTAACTAGGCGCCATTAGCGTAATTAATTTATTCGTCTGGTTCGATAGAATCGATTCGAGCAATTCCTTGCACAGCACGTTTAACGAGATAATGTCGTCGCTGTTAATTAACCTTTGTATCGTCGAAATCGTCCACTTGGAACTCGCCACAAAGTAATTCTTAAACGGGGATGTCTGCGGTCGCTCGATAGATCGCAGATTTTTACGAAAATTTAGAGTTTCAGAAGGATAAGCGAAGAAAGTAGGAATGGAGACAGATGTTTGTGTCTGCTCTTTAAATTTTATCGTTTCCCGTACCTTTTCGCCCATTTGAATTTCTGAGGAACGCGTAACTATGTAATGAATGCATTTACTTGTCACAACTATGAATCCATACTACTATCGCTTAATTTAATAATATTAGAGAGAAGGAGAAAAATCTTTGATATTCTTTTTGTTTCTACGGTGCTCAATGGTTTTATAAACTCCTCTGAAATCAACGAATGAACACCTGACATTTACATGCGGTCCTCTCTACTTTTCATTACTGTTGCGCATACCCTTAAAAAACAGCAACTTCCGACGTTTCAAGAATTTAACCCTTTCCCCCGACCAAAGGCAAGTAGCCGCAGTTTGCGATTCAATTCCGGGAAAAACTTCAGTCGACCCGCGGGGAAAGAAGTTACGTTTATTCAAAGAGGTCGCGGAACAAAATGATTTAAAAGCTCGCCGCCGGCGGAAGCTCCAATTTAAAACACGAACTCCCAGCAGCGCTTCCGGTATCACGAGCGCGATCGCGTTCCGGTACGCGCGGAGGGACGCATCAAAGAAACGGTAGAGGACTTTCTGCGCGACTCGTCGCTAACGAAGGCACGCAGAGTGGAGCCTTTAATTAGATTCGCACGGCCGTATGTCTTCGTCTCGCTTTGACGTAGAGCTAGGCCGGTGACTTCCGTCGATTGATATTATGCAGGCGCTTAGCGTCACGATCGATCGATTCGTCCTTTGAAATTAGGAAGCGTCGCGCGTATCATGCATATCTTGACTAGAACTTCAAACTTTTCACGCTAGAATTACCAGGGAGATCAAAATCATCGATTCAAGATTTTTCATTGAAGCTAAGCAAGCTTAACGTAGTATCTGCGCTTCTAAAAATTTACTATGACTCTTATTGTAATTGTTAAGAGTAGTGGAACAGTTTCATAAACTTATTACAGAAATTAACTAATGTACACATGGCGTAGCGCAGCTTTAGAAACAAGAGACTGCGAGAATGAACATGTACAGAGTTTCTTCAGTCCTGGCCTAATTAACAGTCGCGTGAGATTCATCGAGAATTAATTCGAAATTCGACAATTTTCTTAACGAAGCTTAGATCGGCCACGCTAATCGATTACAAGTCCTGAATTCTGAATTTCTGTAAATTGTGCATACCGTACACGACGGCTAACATAATTATCCTTGCGTTTGATCTTCAGGATTGAGCCGGAATTTATTAACAATTCACGTGGCCGCACACACCGTACAGTGACACAACTCGGGCGATTCCAGCCGATTAACTTGAAACTTTAATTACACGCGTTCCCGACGCGAATTTAGTTTCGCGTTTCCGTGCAAAAAATCTGCACACTAACTGTGCACGTAGAAGCGACAGTGGAATAGGGCGGAGGGAAAATTCGAAGACTAGGCAGCATAATTCATCGGATGCGCGCGTTCGTTTAACGGAAGCAAGCGTCGCGTGCAATTAAAAAACCTTGAGATATATTTCGAGCGACGGTGTAGGGAAGTTCGCGGTCTGTTCCACGCAAGCTGTCGCCATTTATCACAATTAATTGAGAGGGAACGCCATTGCGCGGGTGATAATCACTCGACAATTAACTAATAAGCCTGTGGGCAGGTTCGCAGCTGTCGTTCGGCTTACGATCGCTGATCTTCGTTACATCTCCATAGAGTGATTCACGAATAGCGTTACGTTATTCTACGGGTCGAAGTTCTGTTAAATGGAATTCTACTTGCCAATACCTGCTGCGACAAGGTGCACTTTTTCGCCCGAAATTTGGGTATTTTTGAGAAACAAATTTATCGCATTCTAAGTAATTTGTGATCGGAACCACACGTTTTCATTTTATCTATGTAACTGTAAGCGAGCAATATTCAGCGTTTTATATCTTATATCTTTTATGAATCCTTATTGCATCAATGGACAATGTAGCTTGTTCACGAAAATAAAACAAGCATTAAAAAAATCAACTCTCAAGAGCCAAAATTTTTGGATCTAACCGAACAATTACGTTGTTTCGATAAAAAAAAAAAGAAAGAAAGAAAACGAAAACGTATCGAAAAACTTTCCAAACTGCAGTTTGTTGCCCCCGAAACAGAGGTTTAGCGAAATCGATAGCGTTCGTTAGCCGCAAACGATCAGGCCTCACGCTAACCCGCCGTTCACGTTTCACCAACGCCGGAGCTGCACGCGTTTATCGCGAGCCAATGATTTACCAAATGAACCGCCGAGCATACGACGACGTTTTGCGCGAAACTAGAGCCAAACAGACATCCGCGCTACCCCCGTTATCTTTCGATTTGTTTACCCAAGGCTTGCACCGCGATGTAGCTGCGAATTGAGAGGCAGCCGCGTTGCGAGCTTCGAATTCTGTTTACGCGAGATTAATTCATCCTGCCGCAACGTTTCTCTCCACGCTCTATTTTCGTATAATTTCGTCGAATGCGTCTTCCTAGATCAACGGTTGAGACACGAAACGGACCTTTGAGGATTTCCTTCGAACAACATCGATTGATAAACACGGTCGATGTAAAAAGTTCGTGGTTTCGTTTCGTTGGAGTGCAGAATTTTGCTTCGCGAAAGTGTAACTGGTTGGGACGCGGGGTCACTTTCGAAGAAGGCCCTCGCTTCGGTATTAAGAAATTGCATTTCGTAACTCAGACTTGACTTGAAAGCCTCAAACCATTTGTTAGAAGTCGAATACAGAAATATTACGAAACAAAAATTTACCGAATATAAGCTTTCTCTTAACGTACTTTCTGAAGGGTTTCTTCCAAGAACTCTAGCCACATCTGGTAATTTAGAAAGTAAAAAAGTGTTAAGATACAGAACAAACGAGCTAAAGGACCCGGACGAGATTGTAGGAATTTCTACCTCTGAATAAAGCCTTCGACGTGGTCACTTCGAAATAAAAATATATTCCCTCGGGAGAAGCAATCCACCCTTATGACAGGCACTTTCTACTCAATTAAATACTGTGAGCATAAATGCCCCTACAGTAAAGATATACACGGTCATGGAGAAACAAAATCAGTTACATAGATTTACGGTTCTTATCTTGACTTAACTCTGAAATTGGGAAAGGGTTGAGGAAGAAAAGTTCCACACCACTCCCCCCCAATGTAAAAGTTGAACCTCCCAAAAACAACGTCGACCATCTGGCGACCGATTATTCCCGCCAACAGGGAATCTCGCGAGAGGCGAATGTATAAACAAGCAGCTGCTCGAGGTGAAGTTGCGCAACGCTTTTTCCACGCGTTTGGCGCTGGTGTCTCTGTAGCCTCGAACGGGGGGTTTAAGCAAACAATCGGAACAAAGTGTTCTAAAAACGATCGCGCGAGCGATACATCATCTTACTCGACTAGAAAACCTTAGTTTGTTTAAACTAGCGACTACATACGTTCCACGCGATATATTTCATCGGGTGTTGGATTTGAAGTAGGAGTATAAGCATGATTTGTGCCTCCTCGCCTACGGTATCATGGTCGGGGCAGGTAGATTTTGAATTGATACCCCCGAACCGGTGAACGCGAGGATGGCAAAGCTACAAATAAAACTAGTCACTCAGTGAAATTCATATAAAACGATACGTATTTGTTTATTTCTCTCTTGTACCCTTTTTCCTGCCCATCTTTAACACTCGTGAGGACATTATTGCATATCTGCAATTTCTATTTAAATTTAACATCGGGAGGTGTTAGTTTGGACAGACAGTAACTCGAAAGAGTAATACGATTTGCTCGGTGTTTTGTTTCGAGCAAGCGCTTCTTCGAGCTGGGTCCGCTGCCGATGTCCTTCGATCCTGTATATTTTCCGGAGTCTAGCTGGTTCAACACCCTTTGCCACAACCACCATCCCCTCACCTCCGTCCCTCGTGCTCCTCTAACCAGCCCAGGGTGATCGAAGTCTCCGAGGAAGTGGCTCGGTATTGGCTACTAAGAGGCGAACGAAATTCCCCGACAGCCAACTAGATTATGCCTTCTTCTTTTTTTCCTCCCCGCTGCATTTCAGCTTCCGGCGTTCCGCCGTGGTCAAATTAAATCACTGGAGAAAGTTTCACCCTCTTCTCTCAGTGTCTTCGAGGAAAACTCTTCCGCCTTTTAAAATCGTGCGGTGTACAAGCGCGTTCCACGAGGTTCGGATGCAGCGAATTAAACGATATCTCGAGCATTAATGCTGTTGTATGCCTGGCTATCATACTCGCATCTACTTAAACAAGCCTGCTTATCGCAATAGTCATCTCTTTCCGAATACTTTACCGCTTACTTTGGAAAAGATGGGAGATCTCCCCATTCGATTGGCTAAGTGTTAACACGGTGTGAAACGGGACTCAGATCCGTTACTGGTTATGGGTTATCCTTTGCTCCGCGCTTTTTCTTATGGGGCGATTCTGGAAACGTCGTATTACCACTCGGGGCGCCCGGTGAATAAGAAACAAACGACGGGAAAATAGCTAGGGCGTGGCGGCGATAAATGGATGCCCCTAAATTTGCGTCGCCATTTGCAACGTATCCGCAGTTACCCGAGAAGACAAATCCCGTGTTCTTTAACACGTTCGCTACTCGCGCTTGAGAAGAAACTCTTATACCACAGTCCATGGAATTTTTATATGACTTTAAATGTTTACAATTAAAAAGAAAGGAAACGAATATTTGGAAGAATATATGACGGGGTGCATGCGTGTGCGAGACAGAAAGAGCATGATTGTGAGAGGAGCAAGAACGTGGAAGTTGTTAAGCTGAAAAGCTGTTTATAAGTTACTGTTAAATTATTTTCAACATATTTAAGAACTTTACTCTGTTACACCTAGACTTAAACTCTACCATCTTTAAAAATAAAATAATCCCATATATAGGACAATCCTATATGCGACGCTGGTAGCGAACGTGTCAAACTCTGGTAAGCCAGACAGGAAGAATAATCCGCGTCGTTAACGTTACAGATAGTGAGACGCCACGGTCGTTTTCCATGCCTGGACGATCTTTCGTCGCGATCAATGGGGTGTACCAAACATACGGTAACAACCGTACCTACTACGTCCCTGCGAAAGCATCGATCGGGCAGCCCGTAATCGAATATGCAACGTTTTTCACTGCTGAAAATTCATGCGACGCCTCACGCCCACGAATCCTCGCGGAATTCCTCAAATATTCATATCATCACCGAGTCACGGTCTCAACCCACGCCGTTGTTTCTCCCGTGACCTGATTACAAAATTAAAGTTCAAAGTCTCGTTGGCCGCCGACAACCGACGTTTCAACTGTTCCGCTTGGATTGTACACGTTTCGACTCAGAACTTTGGGCAACTGTAGTGAATTTTCGTTCCGTGCGATAAGTTATCTAAATGGTGTTTCGTGCTATGTGGTCGTGAAAAAATTGCAAAAATTCAGGAAGATAAAACTAAACTGGGAGGAGAATGTCCCTCGCGGCCTTAATGTTTCTAGGTGCCGTTCGCATTTCACGCAAAATACGGGTTCTAGTGTTTTAAACTTTTGTTTTTATCCGTTTGGGCACTTTCGTTGTATACGGGCGAGAAACTATGAAAACAGAGCGTTATTGTTGCAGCAAAGAGTGCTTCCGACGAGCACGAGCATCTAAAGCACGTAGGGGGGCCTCGAAACGCAATTCCATTCTCGAAAACCCATCTCGTTGCTTTACGACGATACACACACCAGGCTCGATAGCATCTCTTCGTGATAGTCGCGGGGAGGTCTCGTTTCTTGGCCCTCGTCTTAAGCAAATGAATGAGTCTTCGCGATAAGCGAGCGAAATTGCAGCCGCGCGCGATTCTTCGTTGGAAAATTCGAAAGCTACCGTTGGCTATGGGGTTAACGCGTGACCCAAGGCGATGACCTGGCTTCCGGAGATAAGGGCAACCCGCGGTACCCGCCTCCTGGTGCAACGTTGTGCCCGAGAAGCCGCGAGTTCGCATTAATCATTCCTCCCATCCTTCACCGTGAACGCCCAGTACCGACGTTGATTATTCATCGAAATTGGCAGGCGAACGGAGGGAATTGAATTTCGAATCCCTGAGATAACACTTGCACAAATGCTTTTAAAACATCCTCCAACTGCCTTCCGCGTCTTCCTTGTCACTCTGAATTTCTTGATATCACACCTTTTTCTTGTCCCGGAGAATGTAATTTTCTTATTATCTTCGATACTTTAATTACTAATTAACCAAATGTTGGAGATAAAATACGTCCTAACGAATAAACAAAAATTAATCTCCTCGATGAAATATTTATGGGCGGTCGAGCTATGCGCTGAAAAGGTTCTAGGAACGGGTCACTCTGTGTGTAAGAATTAGAGGACCCTAGCGAACTGTGTCCTTTAGCCTTCTCTATTCATTCGGGTTCAAAAAGGATATACCTTCCTTTAGAAACAAAGTTTAATAAAAGCTTAAAAGGAAAAGTTATATTTATTTCTTCCTATGTAACTCATAATCTCAAATATCGAGGCATTAATTCTGGTGCATTAAATTCGTTAGATCTAAGAATTAGCGAGGGAGTTAGAGATTAATTAGAGAATCGTAGAGTGTTTCATGGGGGATCCTTCTGGTAAAGGTTAATCACCTCTTCTAGCAAAAGTATTCTACTTAATGTGTACTCACCGACCTCCTGTAGGTTCCTGTCATGATTTCCCCGGGTGAAAAACTGAAACAGAAAGAAACGCGGATTCAGCATCGGTGATCGTTACACGGATCGCAACGGATCGCAAAGCGTTTCACGAGCGAACGCCTTCTTCCCTCTCGCTGTTCGGGATCCGATAAGAGTCGCGTGTACACGCGGCTAGACCCTGCGATTATCTTTCTTTTTATGTATCTCTGTGTTAATGGATATCGCAGTATGTGCATGTTCGGCGCAGCGCTCTCTTCACGAAAGACCAAATGGATCCACGGCAAGAGAAAAGCTTTTAGCATCGGCCAGGATTCTGCTAGGGAAAGAGAATTTATCGGTTTCCTGTATGGCGGTGCCGATTCTCGACAATAAAATATTTTCCGCCCCCCCCCCCCCTTGTTCCGTTTCCCTGATCAAACGACCTGCTCACGAGGGGAACATTGGAAGATTTAGTGCATGCCTCAATTTCTCGTACACGATCTTATCAAATTTGTTGCAATAATCGATTCGATTAAATGTGACAGCATTAAACAGAAGGATATTATGCTTCAAATGTACGCAATTGCATACGTCAAATACATTATCATTTTCTGGTAGCCTATTCATTATTCTGGTACTCTATTCACTGATTAGCATAGAATACAAATTTTGTTTATCCTGTTATTTCTTATCAATTAATTTATTTATTTTCTTCGACCCTTTGGTCTTAAACTTTTGTCCGTTACTGTATTCTTCAATGAAAATCTATTGAGTAAGCTTAAACTGCAACTCAACCAAGCCTTTTGTATTGCATCTTTTATATGTACGCTACAGAATCTCTTAGACAAATAATAGCGCTCAAAAAATGTAGACAAACGGTAACAAAAGTTTAAAAATTAGACAATCAAGGTGTCCCTTACGCAATACGATATTCAGAAAGCCGATTCGACGATTATCTTGCGCCTCGTTGACGATGATAAATGTAAAAAAGGAAAAGAATTTCCTTCCAGCGATTCTTCTTTAACCTTTCAAAGTAAACTTCCGCTTCGCACAAAACCAGATCGCTCTTCTTCAAAAGGTGAACCGGTTTTATTCAAAGCCCACCTCGGCAGGAAATGGAAGGCGGCCAAAAAGGAATTTCAGAGTCGTGCGCCGCGCGAAATTCCTGGTTGCCGGTGCAACGTGAACCTCTATCAGGAGCTCTCTGTTTCACGAGCGAAAGGAAGCCAGCCACCGACAAATCGATATACGGCTGTATCATCCGTTTCGGTTCGAACTGCCTAGCATCCTATCCAGCCGGAGAGTCGATCAGTCGCGGATTTCGATTAAATTGCGCGCGTTCAAAGTTTTGAAGGCTTCGAGGGGAACCGTGGTCGGTTCAATATTTTCATTTTTCTTTGCCAGATTCGAAAGGAACCTGTTGTAAAATTGGGTTCATTTGATAAACCTTATTACAAAGTGTAAAACACAGGACGCTCGCGATTGATTTGATTTCTCTGGCCGAAAAACCTTCAAATAAATGAAACAGATTTCCAAAATAACTAATAAACATAAATGAATGAATAAAAATAGAAAATCAACTTATTTTCCAGTTCAATAGTGATGAAATACGGTTCACTCGCGGAATATTGAAACAGATTTCTGCTAATACATACTTCTTCCTTTTTCGGAAGTATCTCAGTCGACGTAAATACGTTTCCACGACGGTTCGACGAAACAACCTCTTGGCGACCGTGTCGTGAAAATTTTCTCTCTATCTGGAAGCTGACTTCTAGCACACGAAGCACCAGAGTCTTGAGAAATTCGTCGAGTTTCTCTTCCGCGAATCGACGCTGGGAAGATTCGCCGGCAAAAAAGCGACACGACGGTCGTGGAACCGATAAGAGATACCGGGTGACACGAAATTTGCTACGTCGAACAGGGGAAGTTAGAGCAACCACGGAACGCTGTCATTTAAATGCAAAATAAGTTACCGTTGAAAATGGAGACGTTGGCGCCGTTTCACGAAGACCAGAAGAATATCGAGAAGGGGTGGCGCTTGTCACAATGTACGGTGGAAATCGTGATTTCTTTTGAGATGGAAAAATATCCAATAAAAGGATAGAAGATAAAATTATTTCGATCTCGTTCCTAATCATTGCTATTATTAAAAAATTTTCAAATACTTGGCACAGATTTTTTTTCCTTCAACCATCTCAAAAGGCGTGCAAGCGGCAATTGTTCTGAAAAACAGTTTTTGATGTATATTTTTTCACATTCCTTTACTTTCGAACACTTTCAGTTGTGTGCGAAAGTCAAGGGACGTTTGTAATTCAGTTCCCAAACAGCTTGTCCTATCTAGGTACTTAAGCATTACGATTAATCGTATCAGCGTGCTTCCGCCTTAATTTTTACGTTGCGTCCGGCAATGAAACAGCCATAACCGGGTTTCCCCGACAAAAGTGTCAGCGATAACATCGAACAGTGTTCCAGCTCGACGAAACATTATGCGAGGACAATTTCGAACGACTTTTCTAGCGAGCCTCGGCAACGGGGAACCGTTTCCATGCCCGTTAACAACGACCATCGCGTCGTTTTCCCGGATTAGGGTGTTTCTCCTTTCGCCTCGTTGTGCACGATCATTCGCAACAGCGACGAACAAGCTAATTCACCTAAAAGATCCATAGCTAATCCATCTAAAAAGTGTCTTCGATATTTTCGTTGAACACTATCGAAACTGTCCCTCTTCTACACGTTTACTATGAATAAAAAATCGTGGTAGTATATGTATACATCTACAGTAGCGGACAAAAGTTTAAGACGTCAGGACAATGTAAAACATAATTTAATGGTTCGTAAATATTGTTGAACTATTCATTTTTATTGTCATTATAGTAGAACACTATTTATTGATCAGCATAGAATACAAACTTCATTTATACTGTTATTTCTTATTAATTAATTAATTTGTCTTCTTTGACCCTTTGGTCTTAAACTTTTGTCCGCTACTGTAGATGTACAAGAAATGTCCGTAAATCTAGTGTTAAATTTCCCAACAAAAGATCCCCTCGATCGATTCCGATTAATAAATCGCATTCAGCCGGTGATTAATGGAGTTTCGACGATACGATGCGTGTTTGATGAAGCTACACAGTCCGAATCCCTTTTCCGGTCGAACCCGCTCGAGCGGATTGCGAAGCCAGTTCGACGATCGATTACCCTTAATTGTGAGTTACCGATCGCGAAACGAGGCTGGGAAGGGATGGGCTAAGGAAGGTCGAATCGTAACGGAACACCCCGGGGCGAAATTGATAATGGGGTTTCGTTTCGAGTTTAACGATCGATCGGAAGACGATTCCGTCCATTTTGTCCGATGGCGCGCAACGTTCGACGTAAAGAAGACGGAAAACGAACATTATCTCGACTCGAGGACGTTCTCGGTCGGTTGACGACGCGCGAGCCCTCGCTTTTTATCGTTCGCGATTCAACGATCCCTCCGTGGAAGGGAACACGCTGATAACAGTGGCAGAAAGGCGACGAAAAAACAAGGAATCGATAGCGGGCGAACGCTTCAGGAATTTATTACCTTCAATCCTCCAGCCGGTTGCTAAGTTATCCGGTGTCAAGCTGGCGAGATTTATGTGGCGCTACCGAAATCGAATAAATTCCCATCGAGGATTGCTCGTTCCAATCTCTTGGACGTTAACATCGATACCTGTTCTACTTGCTTTACAGTATTCAGTGTCTACTTAACGCGTTTCCTATGAACGGCGAAATTTCGTTTCTCTTCGATCTTAATTCAATCTTAATGTAAGCTAAACCCAATCAAGGATTATTTTCGTTGGAGAATAAGTAATCGTAAACTGTCTCTCTGTAAGCTAAAGCTTCGCATCTCGCGCTAACACAGGGGTGGTTTCTTGATTCAATTTTTTCGTTCTCACTTAAAAAGCACCGCCAGCTGAGGTATTGTTACAAATAATTTTTAATACGTAATTTGTAATTTGTAAGTTGAACGAGGAGATCTCCCATTTTTTCCTCAACAAAGCGCTGTCATTGGTTCTATTTACTTCCGTTATTAGTTAGTCTTGAACCAGTGTTGTTCACAGTTCATCAAATGCATTTTCTGCTTCTCCAGGATCGATAGATCGAGCGATAGCGTCGACGCAGGCTCGTAGAAACACGGTTTATTGCGTGTGGAGCTTTTCGTCTAGATCTTGAGATCGTACGACCTCTGCGTTCGGTCGCGAAGATATAAACGCTGAATATTTCCCGTTCAGAACAGAATAAAACTTCCTCCAAGATATTCTCGCAAGCGAAAAACACTTCGAGAGATAATCGCGTGGAAGAATTGTAACGCGGATAACTTGCGCGCATCCTCCGACGCTGTCCTGCTTGTGATACGAAACTGCGATCGGTCCACGTCATAACCTGGCGACTTTCAATGGCCCGCGTTATCTTCCGCCTCGCGAGTATGAGATACGATGGAAACCATTTCAGCGTGCTGCGATGTCAGACGGTTTACAAGCGTTCGCTTATTGGATCTCCTGAGATTCAAAGCCACCCCCTATACTTCCCTCCACACCCCTGCCAGAGGAACCCTCGTCTGGATTTTCCGGGGGAACGATCCCCTGCAGTTGACAAAGGATATTTCTCCTTCTCTCCGCGTTGACACGTGAAATACGCTCTCCGCCCCCCGGGGAAAATGCGAGCCGGGAATGGACACCGTGGAGGATAACCCCTAAAAGAGACGCGGAAACGAAGAGAAACGAGAGACATGCGACGGAGCGTCGCGTCATTGATCACTGGGAATAAAAACAGGCTAAAAACAACCGTTAATCAGAGCCACGGTTCCAACTTCTATGATGTTTGCCCTAACTTGCTCTTTCTTTGTAACCCTCGTTTTTACTTCCCCGCGGTCATGATGAATGAAAACTCGGTTCAGAACGGATGTTTCCAGGAAACCGCGTTCTTTACTCGAACAAAGAAACACGAAACTCGGCGGTAACTGTGTTTCGTTTCAGAGAAAATAGTTTTCACATCATTGCAAACAGGAAAATTAGGTAATCGCTTCACGCAATTATTTCACGAATTAGGATTCCCTCTTTTAAGTTACAATTTAACGATTGGAAAGAAATCTCTTCTGTATGCACATGAAAAATTGCAAATTCTAGACTTCTTCCTTTGTACTCCGTAACTTTTACTGTATCCAACAAAGGATAGATAGTTGCAAAGGATCGCTAAAATGGAGAAAAGCAGCGCCACGCCAAGATACTGCAGCTAGATTCTCTGCCATAAATCAAGCATTACCGAAACGATCGTCCCGTTTGCTCGATAAGAGTCACAGCGGAGGAAGGTTGCAGCTCGCAAAATGGTTGATATTTATCGTAGGTGAACGAATTTTTCGCCCCTGAACCGTGCAACGGCTATGGAATTTCGCTGACAAGCGACCTGGCCGAAAATTTCCCGTAGGTTTCGCTCCATGGGGATCGTCCGTTGCGGGGACGGCTCGAGTGCGTTTATTACTACTCGAACAAATGGATTTCCGTGTCCTGATACGAGCTGTAAGATTGAATTTCCAAGGGGCAGCGAGTGCCCTCGAATTGCTTGGCGGTTTACTCAGAGAATGGAATATTCAACGTGTTGCTTGAACGGAAGGAAGCTTCTTCGATGGTTTCAAAAGAGATCGGCTGGCTTGAAAGTGCAACGCGGTAAGAAT
>JAOPTO010001870.1:0-64086 GCA_033822845.1 Tetrapedia diversipes
ATTTCTGAACCTTCAAACTTCCAGAATCACAGATTTTTCTTAAGTTTTCGATTTCTGAACCTTCAAACTTCCAGAATCACAGATTTCTTAAGTTTTAGTTTTGTGAACCTTTAAACTTTCAGAATCACAGATTTCTTAAGTTTTCGATTTCTGAACCTTCAAACTTCCAGAATCACAGATTTCTCAAGTTTTAGATTTCTGAACCTTCAAACTTCCAGAATCACAGATTTCTTAAGTTTTCGATTTCTGAACCTTTAAACTTAAAGATTCACAGATTTCTTAAGTTTTAGATTTCTGAATCTTTAAACTTCCAGAATCACAGATTTTTTAAGTTTCAGATTCGTTCATTTGCAGATCTGTAAATTTGGAAGATGTAGGCACACTTGTAAATTGAAAAGTTTGAAAATTTGTAAATTCGTAATTTCGCAGAACCGTAGATCTCTACACCTATAGTTTTCCATGGACTGTGTTCCGTTGCAAATATTAATAAAAATATACAATCTACAGAGAATATATTATTGTCATCGTATATTCCTTGGTGGACAGAAGTTTTTCAGCAATCCCAGCCATCGGAATTGAGAGACACTGCACAACGCGACACGCCGCGGTTACATCTATATACGCTCGAGGTTCTCGGCCGCAGGATTTCTGTCGGTTAATTTCAGATAAAACAGAGATCGCCGCGGCTTAATTACAATTTCAATGTAAATTCCAGCGAGAAGTAACTTACGCCGCCTGTAATTTCAATGAACGGCCCCTCGTTTCACGAGGGTCAGGGGAAGGAGGGGGAGGTGTGCGAGGGGTTGTGGTACCGGAAAAATGAAATTGTTACCGATCCAGCCTCGTTGCTGTTCGCAACGACTGTAATTGGATTGGATGAGGGACGGGGGACGGGGCTTGTCGGCGTAATTCTGCTGCTTAATGAAAATCCATTAAATGTCCCCGCGTCGTTAATAATATCGAAAAATACGACAGCCGAACCGTCGCGGCTTAAGGACGGCCCGAAGGGGGTCGTTTGTATTTATGAAGTTTCGCGGAACGAAGCTCGTGGATCCGGTGATAATTTAACCCCCCCTCTTCGAAAAGATAAACGAGCTTCGCGGCCGGTGAACGTTGTTAAAAGAAGTTTGACTTCGCGTCGAGTTGCAAAGTACCGTGTGTAAATTCGGATTTTCGAAGTGCTGGGAACGAGCTCTCTCGGCCAGCGTGAAGAGCAGACGGTGATAATTTAGGTGGAAGTCTTAATACAAGGTTAAACTTTTTTGTATCGAACGGCTTTAACGAATACGATGAGAAACGAGGGACGGTGTTTAAAAATCCTTGCTCTCGTTTTACCTTTCGTCGAGGAAATAAAGTTCGCGAAACTCGATCGAGGCGAAAGATTAATAAAATAATTAAAACACGTTATTCTTGAGTTTCTCCCTTATCGAACCTTGGATTGATTTCTTTTTAACCCTTTCCGCTCGAGAGGTGACTCGTAGTTGTATACAATAACACTGACTTCAATGATCGTCCAGTCTGTAATATTTAATAAGATTTACTCATGCTGAATTTCATTTGAATTAGTTAAGCAATATACTAGAATTTACTTATACAACTATTCAACCTTTTGAGTTCGAAAATTTGCAAGATTATCATTTGGTGACAGACACTCACCTTTCGACTGCAAAGGGTTAATAATTATAATCTCCATTTAATAATCTAAATTCGCAATAGATTTCACAGTTTGAAGTTTGCAATCACCCCAGAGAATTGTTATTTTAACATCTTCGGTGAATTGATCATATACTTTAGGGATTTTGATCAAATCCCCATTTTCATTAGCTTCTTGCAAAATATAAACTCTCTGCTTGTCCGCGTCGAAAAATGTCCGTTTTCGAAGCGTATCGAATCTCGGGGAGACAATAAAAAAGGGGGCACTTAAAGGTCCGTGTCAAGCGGCCTCTTACGTAATTTGCATACATTACAGCTCGTTACGGGCGTTTGCCCCGTGACAAAATCGCGACGTCCTTCAATTTATAGGCGGAGCCTCTTTTTCCCCGCTCCATCAATTCAACGTATCGCCTGGCCGGGATCTGCATTGCAAAATTCGAACGAGCGCCTGCTTGCCGCCGCGTAATCTCGTCGCGTATCTCGTCGCGAGCGTTATCGTTTCGCGAAGGGACAGCCTATCAGCTCTGCTACGGATAGCGACGGAGGATTTAACCGGAGCAACATGACTATAGTCACTGCGAAATAGAGAACCGACCACGTCGAGCATAACCGCGTCTAACCCTCCGATGTTGTTGCGCTGACATTGACTGGCGGAGTTATTTTAACGGAGCGGTGACGTTTTTCAAATATGCAAATTACTAAAAACTTGCCCCTTAATTATTGTTCTTACCCCCTTCTTAATCTCTTAACCAATTGATATAACGCATTTAAATGTTGCGATAAAGGAAGTTATACATTTGAAAAATGTCACCGCTCCGTTGAAATAACTCCGTCAATTAATATCAGCGTCACAACATCGGAGGGTTAGTAAATTTCCCCCCTAATTATTGTTCTTACCCCCTTCTTAATCTCTTAACCAATTGATATAACGCATTTAAATGTTGTGATAAAGGAAGTTACACATTTGAAAAATGTCACCGCTCCGTTGAAATAACTCCGTCAATTAATATCAGCGTCACAACATCGGAGGGTTAGTAAATTTCCCCCCTAATTATTGTTCTTACCCCCTTCTTAATCTCTTAACCAATTGATATAACGCATTTAAATGTTGCGATAAAGGAAGTTACACATTTGAAAAATGTCACCGCTCCGTTGAAATAACTCCGTCAATTAATATCAGCGCCACAACATCGGAGGGTTAGTAAACTTCCCCCCTAATTATTGTTCTTACCCCCTTCTTAATCTCTTCACCAATTAATGTAATTGAATGTAGTTGTAAGTATATTTTAGAAAGACCTGCTTTTGTTATATTTTTTGAGATAGTTGTTATTTGTGGCGATCGTTTAAATTAATTTAAGTTTCGCCAAAGGGGAAATTAATACTTTTCTAGAAAATACGTGGAAGTTTATTTAAAAGCGTGTTTTCGTATTTTTCTTTATTTTTTCGCATTGAAGTTTCTCCCGGCGCATTCAAGCCTTTTACCCCTTTCGCCTCTCAGCAAACTCGAAAACTGCTCGATTAATCAACTTTTATTGTGCCATGTATCTCAGTCAGACGGTCGCCTCCCCTTTAAACCTCCATCATTCACACTGAGATATGGCCCCGGTAAACGTATTCCCCGTATTTTTGCAATCTCTATAATCGTTATCGCGATTTTTCTTTCACCCTGCTATCAGATCACCGTTTCAAGGCACCACTTTGCGATGCTGTTACCGATCTTATCTTCGCCACTTTTGCCCGCTAAACGGCTTTACCCTTTCAACGACCGAACTTTCGACTCCCCAATCCCTTCACCGATTTCCCTTCCTAGTGTCATTAAAATCCTACCCCTTTCAAACTTTCGTTCATCCAAAAAAAAACCTACGATGTTTCCCCGACCTGTAAGATTCACTGTTTCATACCGTCCAACTCTTCATCGACAAACTTTTTCCTCAAATTTCCACCATGCTTCATTACACATCGTTTCCACATTCGCCTCATTCAATTCTTTCTTCGATTGAGCCCGGAAAAATTCGAAGCCCGTGGAAGGGTTAAAGCACGCGTTCACCCGCCGCGCTGTCACAACCTGAAGTCCTCGAGCATGGTCGCGAGTTATGATTTACAATCGGCGCCGCGTGTGCAACCAACAGCGCGCTCGCGTGCGTGTTCCACGTCCTCGTCGTCCCGCTGAACTGTCACCGGCCTATCGGCTGACCCCGCTTTTAATTAGATTAACCGGCCGGGGCCGCTTTAATTAGCTGCGATCGACGATCCACACCGCGGGATCCTCGCGGGATCTCCTTAAGGTCGGCTCTCCGCCTCGATCGCGGCTGACGGGGGATGATTTAGTGCACGATTATCAGATCCTGTGATACGGCCTTGACGCGGCCCGAGGTTTGATCCTGGAACGCGAGGTTTAAATTGTCTTTGGGCGATTCGCTTTCGAGCGCCGCGATAGAATCGAGGATTCTTGGATAGGGACGAAGATTCGCCTGCGAACGCTCGGATAACGTCGAACGATTTATTGAATCGTGATTGTGATTAATTAGAGCTCGATAGGGCACGGTTAATTGGAGCAGAGAGATAAGGGGCGAAGGGAATGCGGATTTTTATGCGAACTCGTATTTTTATGAAAGAAAACAGAAAAATGAATGCGTGCAGGAATTTCTTTTACCTTTTCGCGTACACCATTATAGGAAATGTACGGTTCGACCGTTACTCGAATCCCATGGAAAAGTTTGTTAATACCGATAAATAAATAAACACCAACCAAATTTTAATCATCCCCGTGATACTTTCATCGATTCCCCTAACAATCGAATTTCTCGCGCATCCCATTTTCAATTAACACTTTACCTACCGCACAACTTATTGCTACTGACTCCTGATTGGCTCATTTTCGCGTGGATGCATCGCTAATGAATTGATTACAATGATTTTCTTCGCGTGATTGATAATTTAATATTTCTTTACGGCATACATACGATATCGCTCGAAACAGTCACTTTCGTGTAAGGAAACATTACGAAATTTACAGACTAATTGTAAGCATGTAAAAGCCTTCCTAAGCCTAATTATTAGGCGTTTCAGTCGAGGAAATGTTAACACAAAAACAATCTCGATTTTTATCTTCAAAATTATCACTACCGTAAAAGCGAAAGTGCGGGTCGACTAGACGAAAGCCAGGCCTATCGGAAAAAACCGTTGGCGACAAACAATTCACCAATGGGTCAGCAATGTCTATCGAGCGCAGACTGGGAAGATGAAAAGGCCTATTAGGGTTTCCTCGAAAGAGAAAAGGGAGCAATGTTGAATAAAAAACCGAGTTATAGAGTCGTGAAAACAGAATAAAACGGAGTCGCGTAGCAGAGTCGAATTATATTTTACTGCACACTGTATATTTTTGCGATTATTCGCATTAATCATAGTGATAAATAATTTTAAGAACTTTTATTCTACAATACCGATACTGAATCAAGCGAACCCAAAATTATAATACTTCCGTCCTCGTCATCCCTCGACAGGTCGGCCACTGAATTACGCGGCTCAGCTCGCGATAGTATCGCGACAATTAAGCTCGCCACGAGAACCAGTTTAATTGTAAGATATCGTTCTACGGGGGATCGTTCCACGGGGGCGTCTGAACCAGCGGCTGCACGGAAAAACTCACGGTAGCTCTCGATACGAAGAAAAATCGCCTGCGTGCGGAACGCCGCTATATCACTCGCCGCGAATAATTTATCGCCGCAGCGGCGGGAATTATCGCGGCACCGATACACCCGGCATTATTTATCAGGTCCTGCCCGCAGATAATGTTCCGCGGCGTAATTTAGTGTGTATTAATGCCGCGGACGCGGCACTCGAGATTTTAAGGAACACGCTTAATTTAATAATCCCGCCGCTATCTGCGCGGATCGCAGCGAGCCGACTCGCCCCGTTATCGTTCCCGGGGAAATTAATCGCGTCGATCCTTTTGGACCGGTTCCAAAGGGTGGCTCGCTTCCGTGTCCTTGGAAACGGACTCGAGTTAGAGGTTTCTAAGACCCGATACTCAACCCTTTGACTGCTAACCTGCTCTAGGTTGAAGCACGGTTCGGGTTAGTGACGTGCAGTAGCGATCACTGAGGATTGAATACTTTTTCGCGCAATATGAAATATATCGGTGGCATATTAACCCTTAACGCTTCTACTTTTAAGTGTGAATATCGATCGGCAAC
This sequence comes from Tetrapedia diversipes, assembly GCA_033822845.1. Taxonomy (NCBI): domain Eukaryota; kingdom Metazoa; phylum Arthropoda; class Insecta; order Hymenoptera; family Apidae; genus Tetrapedia; species Tetrapedia diversipes. The sequence continues at coordinate 5,850 of JAOPTO010001870.1, forward strand.
TCTGACTTATATTATACACAGATTGCACCTCAAGCTATTTTATTTAATTCATTCATTAAAATTTTACTCCAGTACCTTCCCGCTATATAACATAAAGAGAGGTTTCTCCAACACATCGATTCTTAAATGTCTTATTTGGACCTTTGAGAACTGTTCTTTACTTCAACTGTACAATTTTCTTTATTCTTTTCTCATATATGCCAATGAGTTTCTATCCATATAATAAATAAATAAATCAATTCTTCCTTCTTCGTTCTGTTTTCGATTCAATAGAACATCAAACCTATCAACTCTTTGCTGACACACCCAGTTCCTCCAAATCAAATCAATTCTTTTCTATAAAGCATCTCATGGGACAGCTTCGTTGTTTCCTCTTCCACCATCTAACCGGACGCGTATACCTAAAATTCGCCATGCCCCATGGACTCGGTCCGGTTTCCCCGCGGAATCCCTACATTTATCACTGGCTCCCACGTTTTATGGTAATCCGGGATCCCGTGCGGAGAAGGAATCGACGTTTAATAAAAGCAAGCAGTCCCGGGACAGACTCGAAGGCGAAACGAGAGGAAACTGTTTCGAGTGGCTAGGCGTTCGCGCACGCAACTGGCCATGATAAATCATACTTAGCCGCGGCGAGACCTATAGCTTGTTGCCTCGCTAACGTAACCCGGCGAAAGACGCTGAAAAGCAGCGTGTGCACGGGACACGCCGGCTGTATCATCGATTTATGATATCCACGATTCAGTTGCAGCCCGATCGAAGGCCAGCCATCAGCCTCCCTCCACTCTATGCATATTCATAGGCTACGATCAGCACAATTTTATCCGGGTTTCGTGGCTTTTTATTCTCTCAGCGCAGGATTTACCCTTCGAACCTAGCCTTGATTTAACCCGAACCTGCTCTTTAATCGTTTGCTGTTCTTGTATTTGATAAACGAGTTTTTCATCGACTATCCCCTGACTATTCTCATTTTTCTGTACTTAATTTGGATATCAAGCTGATCTGGTAACGGTTGTTAGGAATTGATAATTATTTGTATTTATCGTGGAAACCAATCTTGGTTTATAACCACTGGGTTTGAGTCTGACCATCACAAATCCCCTGGGTCAGAGCCCAACCCACCCGGGTGACCACCATCGTTCTACCAGTAAATTCCCTTTCCACAACTTTTCCCTCAATCTTCAAATTATACATTTCTCTCTCTCACCTCCCACTTTTCCGATCCCTTAAAGAAGAAAGTAGAAAAATAAACACAGAAGAATACTAGCAGAACATCTGGGACATCGTGAGTCGAGCGAGCTACTAGGCTGCCCCTCTCAGGGGACATCAAACTTTAGCCATCAGATTACAATGTTGTTCCGATCAACAGTTTAAAACACAGTTTTTGGTGCATCTTATTTTACATCCCTCTGCTTTCGAACATTCAACAATCGCATACACTTTAAGTTGTGTACTAAAGTCGAGGGGCGCCTGTATTCAGTACTCTCGTAACCAAATCGCTGCTACCAAGATCCCGATTTGTCTCCCTCGATTCCCCGTTTCCTTCTCCCGAATTCCTTCCTTCACCGCTCCGCGTGCTCCTTGTCATCCCCCCCTCTTGTCATCGTGGAGGGCGGCGAGCAAAATGAAACGCGCGCGGCCAAGTACCGAGGCACACCAGGTCGATACGAAAAACGAGCAACGCGATCGTGGATCGAGTAAAAAAGCAAAACGCAGGAAATTCGGACGGAGCGGATCCAGGAGAAGGCGAGGAGAGGTGGCCAGGCTGAAACGGCCAGGAACCGTGTGTGGAATCTCCGAGGCGGGGACGGTGCGCGATATTTTTAGGCATTAAAATCGCCCCATAAATTAAATCCGCAAAAGGACGACAGGAATGAAACAGCGCCGCTGGAATCGTCTTCTGGGGGCCTTCTTGAGTTTCTCCGCGTCGCGTCGCGTCGTCCCGCGGGAGATAAGCCCATAACATGACCTGACTTAACGCGTCGTTCCACCGGGTGAGCAGAAAAAAAGAAGGTACGACGGCAGAGAGGTAGAGGGAAAGAAACGGCGCGAGTCCGCGTATGCTTGGCCGCGAATTCCCCAAATTTTCGGATCTCCTCGGCGATGGTTGATACAGTAGGGAACAAAAGTTTAAGGCCAAACGATGAACGAAGATAATTAAAATAATTATCAAGAAATAACAGTATAATTAAAATTTGTGTTCTATGCTAATCGATAAATAATGTTCTACCGTTATAACAATAAAATTGAATAGATAAACAATGTTTGCGAACTATAAAATTATATTTTACGTTTTACTGTCGTCTTAAACTTTGATCCGCTACTGTACGTGTGGATACGTCACGGAGTGTTTACGGGGGTTCTCGGTGGAGAGATTGGATATAAACAGCCGTTTATGGGGTGTAACGGCGTTTCGGTGCAGGAGATATTGAAAATTTTATCGAGGACCGGCAGTGAGAATATTGGAAATATTCGGGAATTACGGTAATAGATTTTTTTGGCTGTGGACGTTAGAGAAAAAGGTTTCCTTCGATTCAAGATGGTCCATTTTAATCGTTCCGGGTGGTCACTTCCGGGGTTATTTGTTAGCGGGAAAAAACAATTTCGCCAGGCGATTTTACTTTGTCAACCCTTTGACCACTATGGACGTGTATATGCGTTTGTCAATTTTTCCAATCATCTATTTAGAGCCACACAATTATTAATAGAGCACTGTCCACGCAGATTGACCGAGAACATTTAACACTCAAAGGGATAAAGAGAAACGTATCGATTCGTTTATGGAAATCGAAGGTTACCTTGAAATTTCACAGACTACCTCTTGAATTCTGATTATTGTAAATTCTTTGGAACAAGCGTCAGAAACGGATAAAATATTAGATATGAAGGTTTTTGCCTCGCGTTAAATTTTAAGCTGTGTAGTGTGCGTATGCATATTTTAGAACACGATATAATAATAAGATGATAATAATAATAATATAAACAATAAGATTCTACGATACTGCAATACTTTTGCAGGAATTGACGTGAATGCTTTTTAATTCTATAAGAATTAGGAATATTCCTGGATAATTTCTTTTTCATTTTACAGTCATGCCTTCGAATGTGTTAATAATAAAACAGCTTCTATTTTATGACACTTTTTATGCCTCAAGGGCAGAACGAAGCGTTACATAAAGGCACGATATTTTTCCGGAAGCGACGGTTCTGTGGATAATGAAATGTCAAAATTTCCATGCACAGAAATGCAAACGATTCTGATCTGAATGTGTTCATAAATTACCCCGATCGGAATCTCTTCTCTTTCTGGAAGGACGCTGCTTGATCAAATTATCATTTTTATTGCACACGTCCAGCGACTATTTTCGTCGACGACGTATCGCGTGTCACGGAATCTAAAATGCTTTCTGGACCTATGCCTTTCAGCCTCTGTTGACCACAGTCCCGCCGTGAAAATTATGTCCTGTGTCGCAACCAAGTAAATGTAAGCATTTACATACTCGTAATCTTTGTTAATTTATAGCACACGCTGTGTATTTGTATTGATAATTTGTATTGATTATTTACGTTACTTTCTAGTTTTTTTCTAAACTCTAAAACGCGCTTTGTCGCTTTCGTAAATGCTTCAAAAATAATCGAATCGTATAACAAAATCTGACGAACGTGAAAAGAAGCTTTACTTTTGAAATTATTATTGTTAATTATTATTATTATTTTCGTGAATGGCAATATTTCAGTCCATTATGAAAATTAAATTTAATATTTTACATCGAATACTATTTAATCAAGATATTGGACGAAATACGAATTCAGTTATGCGTCTCCAAATAATGAAACGAACAGAATTAATTGTACGCCAATTCGATACAAGATTTATCAACCAAATTTTTAATTCCCCTCTTAACATATTTATTCATTCTGTTGCTGAATTTTCGGGATAAAAAAATAAATATCGATAAATAAAACGGATTTTTAGAGGAACGTCTTTCATCGACGTTGTTGCGAGAAGATCCCTAAGCCGCTAATAAATTCTCGTTTCACAGATTGTGCAACGACAGAGTACATCGGCGTCGATTCATAGATTCAAGCAACGAGTCGCAGAAATCGCTGGCCCCGGCTGATTTACGATCGTCGTTCTTATTATTGCATGCGTTTATTATAATTTACAGTTGTTTAAAATTTATCGCAATTCACGCGAAATTCTGACCTGGATATCGGATAATACGTAAGAAGTCACCTCTCGTCTAAGACATTTGTTGTGGCGGTACCATTCCATTTGAAACAAAAAATCTTTGTTACATGCGGTTCATTTTTGTATTGGTACCTATTCGCAACTGTACACCATAATATGCTAATCGAACCGTCGTAAAATTTTATGTAATTAAGCAATAGCGATAACAGTTTTAATAGCCGTATCGTTTATAGCGAAACGAACTATCTGGATTTGAAAGTGACCTTGAAACTTTAGTTTAAATACGACTTTGAAAAGATTTAATGTCATCCTTCGAACATTATCGATGACGAAAATATGAGATGGCCATGTTACGTGATGCGGTGTACGTTTTAAAATTCTGATCGAAAGAAAATTTCATTAAAAATAAGAAAACAGGTACATTCAAAAAATCAAATAAGCAGGTACAAACAAATGGACCGTTTATTTTGAAACTGATGTAAATCCATTTTCTCTTGTTTCGAGAAAATTAAAGGTTAGCATATCTCTCAATCAAAAAATGTAGGTTAATTATATCAAGTCTGGCAATATTTTTACTGATTCATTGATAGGCAATTTGATTATAGAAGTTTGTTTTAGGCGAAATTAACTAAAACGACGAATATTTACGGGCCGATTATTAATGTACTTATACCATTTTCAAAATAAACTGCTTCTGTGAAAATACCGTATTTCTATAACTGCTGTGAGTACCACGATACTATAACTATCACGAGTATACTATAACTATAAATAAATCAGAACGCAAATAACGTGAATAATACTCGAGCAATAAAACTACCATCCCATGCACGGTGCACGGATTTTTCCTTCGTTTCCGCTGAATCAACTCATTAACGAGCTACGCGACGCGGCCAAGAATCAACGATACGCGTTCCCGATCGAAACCGAGTCCCTCGGAAAGAAAACCGGGCCTGAGAAACCCCGTAAGAGAGCGGGAAGAGCTCACTTTTACCGTCCCGAACCGCTTTTTCCCCGACCTAATATACCTCGGTTCCCACCCGGCGAAGAAATCAAGCCGAGAAGCATCTCCGGAGCGGGGCTACCATTTATCAAAGTTTCCTTCCACGTCCGTGAAATGAAATATCGACGCGTGCATCGGCTCGTACCGGGGCCGTATCGTATCGGCCGGCAATAAGAAGAGGATCGGGAAAAATGCGTTCTATCTCTGGCTTGAACGCGCGTGTCTGTCTAGCCGCTCGCGGACGAGACGATCACGCGAGCCTCCTCGATCGTCGCTCGATCTCTCGTGGTCGATCGATGACGCGACGGCGTCGGGACGACCTGAGGTAGGGTGTGTATGTGTGTGTGGCTTTATCAAATGTTATAATAGAAACGTGTTGGCTTTTATTAACACTTTGACTGCCACGTTGGTCATATATGACCGACCACGGTTTCTTCTGTGAGACCACGACGGTCATTGGTGACCGGAGCTCTTCAACTGCTTACAATTGTAAGAGTTGAATAAAACTTAACAGTTAGTGCATTTTGAACATTACCGCTAATTAGAGGATACTTTGAAATAAAAAGTGCTCCATTGAACAATTAACCCTTTGTCCTCGAAAAGCGACTGTCGGTCTTCAAAAAATTCCCAATGTAGAACGTTGAAATTAAAAATTGCCAAAATTAACATTACACTGAAATTTATTCAGTTCGGATAAATAATATTGTTACTTTTAAATGTGGTTATTCGTATTCGAATACTTGTGAAAGCGTGTCATTTGATCACCAGGGATCGCCTCCCGAGTGCAAAGGGATAAAAATCTGTATTAGAACATAGAAAATAAAAGATTAATTTCTATGAAGTATTGCATCTATGGAGGACAAATTCTCAAAAAACTTCTATCATGAATAGGGATGAGCAGGATCTGTGGGAGAGAATAATTGAGGGTAGGGAGTTGAGTTGAGGTGAGAACAGATTATGTTGAGCTAGTGTGCGAGAAAGGGATTGGTATCTTAGTTCTGTATGAAATACGATTTAGATCATATGTTCCGGTGATTGAGACCAGGGGATTTTTGCTGGGAAACAGTATTCGTTAACGAGGGGGTAACTGTCCGTGTTTTCTAGAAAAGTGCTGTTAAATATACTAACTCCCCCCCCCCCCGCCAAGGGCTAGTCTGTAAACTAGAGGGAGGGGATGGCAATCTAGAAACTGTCGAAGAATGTCTGAGCCTCCAAGCGGACAAAAACGAAGTCTTTTCGGCATCCAAGACTTTTCGGCATCCAAGGCCCAGATAAGAGGTGCAATAAACCGTTTACGAAATGCCTATAGCCGTTTTAATCACAGACTTTCCTTCGAGGGTGCCGCCACAGATCGTCGAAACGTTTCCCCCTTGAAAAACGGGGAGGGGGGGTGAAGGGAAGCGTGGAGTTCGTAGGCCAGCGCAATCAGCGTGTGGCAAACAGCAGCTTATGATATAGTTGTCAGCGGTGTAGCGCGTTCACACTTCGACGGAGCTGACGGTCAACCTGTCTGACAGGTCGCAGCCTTGTCGATGGCGAGCCCTACACCGTCTTGCGATTGCGTTAACGGTATCCTACGGGACAATGCGGCTGGCTGACGGTCGAGGCGAAATGTTGGAACAACGACGGGATCGAGATTGAGGAAATGATCGTGGAGTGGATCGTCCGGGTTTGGAGAGTCATGTTTTCAACACGTTTTCGCGAGATTTTTATTCATTTATTTATTTATTAATAAACAGGTATAATCCATTAGTACACAAAGGCGAATAATATGATAATGAAAAAAATATAACCATACAAAGTATAATATAACACGTGCAAGATGCAATTAAAAGCAGAGAAAAATATAAATTATAAATACGATTTTCAAAATAAGTTGAAGCAATAAATGAACTTATAATAAATCATAAATACGGTTTCTAAACATTGCTAACGACATAGAAAAATCAAGTTTCACACAATAATTGTTCGATTTAGTACAAACGCGATTAATTGAATTGAAATTTGTTTGAAAGAAAAGCTCTATTGAATCTTAGGGATCTTGATGGAGCATAAAGAGATTTTTGTGGAAAACAAATGAAATGGAACGGTTGGATGCTTGGTGGCTTTATAAATCATTAATTGATCCTTTCTAAGTGAAACGATTGTATGGTATCTGTGATACTTCTTTTTAAAAACGTTCTTATTAACGTTTGATTTGAATTCTGAAATTACTCTCGCTGTGTTTGCTATTCTGGTTCATGGCTGCAATGCTTGAAACAACACCTCATTGTGCAGGCTGCGGCATTCTTTTCAGTGCCGCAGTTACGGATCATAAAGTTGACAATAATACGGTCATACAGTGATACGCAATTAGCGCGCGATTTGCATCGAATGCGCGAGCGGCGCCTAGGAGCGCGAGCGAATTGACGGATGCATTGAAACGAGCGATACGTGAACGCAACGAATTCGATCGCTGATAGGGCGTCGTTCGACGAGTGAAAGGACGTTTGTTCGCCGTACGAAAGCGAACGATCAAGAAACGCGAAGAAAGCTACTGCTATTCAACGTCGAAATCTAAATCCAATACTCTTCACCATCTGCTGTAAATTTTAATCATTCACGAAATCCATAAGTATCTCCATTGATCACTTAAACTACTTCCACCATTTTCTTCTTTTATATTTATACTGAAAAGTTGTCCAGTATCATTACAGTTCAACTATCGATATTATTGTGATGTCACTGCCATTCACTCTTTTTTAACCAAAGACATTATTACAATAAATTAAACATAGTTATTAAATAACACTGATCTTTCCTTCAACCATTCCATCGTCCCGCTACCGACCTATATGGATCGAACATTAAGAAACGCGTTTAAGGAAGCGAAACTTGACCCAGTTTCATCGATACCGATGTCAACCTGGATACCTGTTTAACACCACAATGTATTAAGCGGTACATCGTGAAATTGCCTTCTCCATTACTATTAAAACCCCGTCCCCGTCGACCTCTCTCCACAACTCTCCCCCGTCCCCGTTATGACCGTTGGCCAGCACAATGTCACCCAGTATCCACCGTTCCGGACACCCCATCCGGACCGAAACGGAAACGCCAGCCGACGAACAGCGACGGAAGGAAAAACGCGACGCGACGCGGGTAGAAACGGATAGCCCCGGGACGATCAATGGCGAACGGTGTTCTTGAGACTCGTACCGTTGTCCAGTTCTCATCGGCGGCCGGAACCGAGCCACGCAGATGTCCGGTTTGGCGAGCGCGCGTGTTCACAGGTGGAAGAGGAGTAGAAGAAGAAGAAGACGAAGAAGAAGCGGCCCTTGGGCCGTGCTCGTTCAATGCCAACCGACCGGGCAAACAGTGCCCGGAGAGAGGGTTGGGGAGGGGAGGGGACCGGTAAACGGGGCCCCGTAAGACACGTGAAACTGACCAATAGATCCGGTTTAGCGGGTTTCCGGATTCCGCGGGTCATCGGGCGGGACCCCGTTGCTCGCAGCGGTACCGTGGTCAGCCCCCGTTCGACCCCCTCGTTTCCCCCCCACGTTCCCCGTGAGAGAGGGAACGTGGAAGCGGAGGTCCGGTAGCAACCCCTTTTCCACGCGCGATGCCCATCCGCATACATTAGCGCTGCCCATCCTGGCCCCGGAATCCGGTTTTCGACAATACCTGCCCGCGACGCGACGGTCACCCTCGAACGGGCACACCGTCGGGGGGAGGAGGGTGCGGACGGAGTGATTCCGGAGGCACGTAGTGTTTGGGGTATTGCGGCGAAGGCGAAAGTCGAATCGTTCAGGCTCGTTTTGGATGATTTTAGGAACGGAGGAGGGATTGAAAGCGGTGCCAAAGGTGGATTGGATGGAACGGGAAGTTAGAATTGAAATGTCGGCACTTTGTCATAGTAGTTTTATCGTTGGTGAAAAAGAGATGGTTCGTTTATCCGTTAATGTAAACGAAAAGATGTGCAGCTAATTAGTTCAATGGGTTATTTGCATTTGAACCAGTAATTGAAATTTATTAGCGGTTTCGTATAGAGGAGCATTCGAAATTTACGAATCTGAAGGACCAGCGCAAGAGTTAAGAGTGATCGTCGAAAGAGGGTTAAAAGAACTTAAGCGCCTCGAGGAACGTAGCCTTAGAAACGAGATCTAAATAGGGCTACGCACAGTCGCGATGCTGGGTCCTACGAAATTCCAGAACGAGTCTCTGGTACCACGCGCGTTGCCCCACCCGGTAGGTACTCGAATTTCAAGTAGATTTGCGGTGACAGTACCACAGAATACGCTGGAACATCCTCGACATAAATCGAGAATTGTCAGTATAATACACAGAACAACGAAGAACAGATTCCGCTTCACGATTCTTCTCTGTCCCCAAGAATTCTAAACAGATCACAGGGGTAGGTTTCACGCGCATGTCACGTCGCCTCTAAGCTTCGAATTTACAAGGGTGCCCGATAGTGATTACAGCGGCGGGGTTCCAACCCCCTTTCGGCGATCCTAACGCGCAAACCATTCGCTCACACCACTGGCGGCTGTCCATCGTCGACGAAATCCGGTTTTCGACAATACCTGATGCGCAGTGCCCTTCGTGCCGCCCCGAGGGTCATACTTTTCACCTCGCAGGGGATGTGAAAGGGGAACCTGCGAGGAGAATCGTCGCGATTAATAATAGGAATATTTCCACTGCAGCGATTGTCCATTGAAACCTATCTGGTCTTCTTTGCATCAGCAAAGAAGCAATTTTTCGACGAATTTGGGGCGGAAAATGAGAACTCGCGGGGTTTGAAGCATCGAAAGAAACAAATCTGGAGGGTGAGGGTTGACGCGCACTCGAGTGCGTTAGCTCAGAAATATAAGGATGCAACTCTTTTTATGAAATTGCGAATATAATAAAATACATTAGCCTCGTGAATTCACTTAACAACCCCTTTCATCTGTATCCCTCATAGCGATTGTACCCAATTCCTAAAAGCGTTTCCTCGCCAGCTGTTTCTTTTATCACCCGATGTAACCCACTGACGCCCATTTCACAGCCACTACCGAACCCATATTCGTGTCCTCTAATCCGTTTCAAGCATAAATATCGCACCGCGTACCCAAACATTCCCAAGGCTTCGTCCAGCGCACACCTCCGACGGCGATATAAAACGTGTCCATCGTTCTGGCCAACCCTCCCGTTCATCCCCGTGCTGGAATAGCCGACTGAGAAATTTCTCAAGTCACCCCTCGCTGGCCTCTGTCCATCCTCTGTCGAAATCCGGTTTCGCGACAATAACGAACAGGGGGATGATCGGCGGGTCAGCCGGTTCCTTCCGCAAAGGAGGCAGAAGATCCGCCGGCAACCTGTCGAGGAGGTGCGAGAGAAGGGGCTGAACGCACCACCGTAGGGACAGTGACCACACCTCTGTCCAGCTTCGTCCTTTCTGGGGATGACCATCGATAGCGCAGGGGTTGCTCGCGCGACTTCGTTTCAGTTCTTTTTTTTCGTGTCCTCCTCTCCCTCTCCCATCCGATTCTTTTCGACCACCTCGTGGCGCTGTGGGAACGAAAACCTGATCGCGGGCGTCTCTGTTCAACGAGGAACGGCCGAACGGAACGCGACAATGGATGGAAACCGTTTCGTGGCGCGCGTCCGCGGCGAGGAGATGCAGACGAGGATCGCGTAACGACGCGATTTTAAAAACGGACCATGGGAAAAACCGGACGAACCGGACACTCGGACGGCGGAAGACACGCGCGGCTGGCCCTTCGAACGGACGGACCATTTAGACTAGAACGAAGAAGAAAAATCACCTGGCAGTTGGCCTCGAGATCTCGACGGTTACGTCGCGACGCGTACTTAACGACTCGATGCCTCTTGATGGCCGCCATGGGTCACTAGGATGAGTCACCAAGGGGTACTTCCGTTTTCCGTTGGAGAGGAACCGTTGAGGACGATCGGTGTTGGGAGGAAGTTCGTTGACGATGGTAAATGGTGCCATTTTGTGTATGCGTGTTTTTGTTTTATTTGCTTATTTATTTATTCGATTTATTTGACGAGTTAACTCTCTTTATGAAGAAGTAATACGGTAAAAGTAGAAATAATTAAAGAATAAAAGTAAATATAAAACTAAAAGGAGCACGATTACATACAAACTTATACAGGAGGGTACATTGTTCTGCATCATAAAAACGCAAAAGGAGACTGCGAAATATTGAAGTGCTTATAAATTGAAGAATTGTAACCCCTAGCAATCTGATTTGCCTCGATCTTAAAACTATCTGAGGATAAATTGAAAAAGTTTCCATATTTTTTACGCTTAGAGTTTAGAATACAATTCTTTAGAATTTTCTTAGAATCGTTATAAAATGTGTTATGTAAAAGATTATTTCCAGTAATGCTTTTCGATCGTTATTTTTTGTCAACAGTAAAAATTGTCAATCTTTTCATGAAATGAAACTAGGAATCGTTTTAATCCAACGACACCAACGTTTTCCATCAGTCGCGATCGATAACACGTATCGCGTCGAGTCTAAGACTAACAAGGGCAAGCAGTTGCTCTTGTAGTCTAAGAAATGAACATTAAGCTCCATTTCTCTTGCATTCACCCATGGCAGCTACCTGCGAATTCAGCTGCGATACCTCGTTCGATCGACACGAACCGCTTTCAAGGGCCTGCCAAAGCGTGTTCGGTAGACATACCGTGTTAACAGAGTTCACTTGTCTCGGTTGGTGATTGATCGATCCGCCAGCGTTCGCCTAACACGATCCGATTCGATTTCCCTTGACTGATTCCGGCTGTCACGGTCTGAAGGCTTCATTATGCGCGCCTTATTGCTCTCCCCTGTTATCTGTTTCAGATTGCACGGCTGGTACGGAAATAGGGATCCGGTAGAAGCCTATAAATTTACTTATTGCATATCGGCTGCCAGATCGCGTCGCATCTCGTGGCCGTGCGCTTGGTAATTGTTGCTGGTTGGCTCTTCGTTCGGACTAGCTTGATCGTCGTAACCGCCGCGATCAAATTAATTCCGTCGTTTGTATAAAATAATAAAGCACAGCGATAGATAATAAGGTACTAGTGAAACAGAGAAGTTGATGATCGTTTAGATTTTGTGTTTAGAAAATTTTGATATTACGATTAGCTTGAATAACGGTTTGCTGACTGCTGCTTTTTTGATTTAACCCAGTGGCTATTATGAATCGAACGACTGCAATTGATTTAATTCTGTAAAATATGGTATTAGGAAATTTAACGGAATAAAATGTCCATAGAATAAAATAGAAATTTAGATATTGAATTCTGTAAAATATAACGTCGGCGGTGTAGCATTAGAAAGCAGGATATTACCGGGACACAATTGTCGGACACCGAATTAGGGTCTCAGAAAATTGATAATCGCTACGATATCCACTCGTGAGCGCTCGATCTCGCGGTCGCATTAAGCGGCGATCATTTATCTTTGATTATCGTCGATAAAGATAGCCATTACTTCTACAAAAGCAGATTTCTCTCTTCCGTCGGCCTAATAATTCTCCTTTATTTCCACCAACCTTCCATTAACAACCTCTACGGGAGACAGAAGCCTTTCCTGCGGACGTTTCGCGACGCTCGGTTGACGAGAAAATCGAGCAACACAGAAGCGGAGCACGGTGGAAAGCTTAATTTACTTGTTGCATGACGCACGGCGGTTCAGTTCCCCCCGGATCTCTTCTTGTTTCCGTCGCGTTTTTTTTCAAACGATCCACCACGTCAATGCGAGCGCCTTATTATACCGGCCCTGGCGATTTTTTCCGGCCCGCAACCGGTACGTGTCTCTATTATCGTTCTCGCGATCGCGAATTCGCAGGAAGCGGGTACCCCTGCCCCCTCGGGAACACCGGGGATGATGCACCGCTCTTCTTCTTGCTCCTGTCGCATCCCGGGACGCGCCTTAACGATCGCCTCGGTGAAAATTAATGGCGCGCCGAGACGTCGAACGATCGGGCGAAACGGTTGATTATTCAGGGACGCTATCGGCGCTGAAACTTTTCGCCGCGACAATGTTGACGGTTGAAGAGACAGAACGCGCTCGCGGTGGCGCGGATAAAGCGGCGGGAAATCGGCCGCTGATGGAGACAAACGTCTCAATTAAGATGAAGTACGTAGGAAATGTCGCGAAGAATCTGTCTGATAAACGACACGAATTTGTATAGGTAAATTGGAAAAACGAAAAGTTACGTGGCGAAGGGAACAGGTTTCTCGATGTCTTCGATATAAGTTAATGGAAAGGTATTTGAAAAAAAAAAAAGAAAAAAAGAGTTATCGAGTTTCGAGTTGGTCGTTGTATGACATGTTCGCGCTGTCACTTATAAGATTTATGGTGGTCGCGAAAAATATTTGCACAGCACCGTGTTCGATGGTATACATGTACTTTTGTATGATAATAAATGTATCACATTATAGAAATGAAACGTAGAGATTTGATTAAATTATATCAGGTTCTTGTTGTGTTGGATTAAAAGTAGGTTTGGTTAGGTTGTGAATCGCCTAAAATTCCAATTACATCAGGTTGCGATTGGATCGTATAAATGCTTTTTATAACCACTTTAAAATCCTGTAACTTTACAATACTCCGTTAACCGCTTATCTACACTGCGTTGAACAAACAATTTCTTAATATTTCAACGTTTGACTCGATCAAAGTAGGAAACAAACGAAAAAAAAGAGAGTTATAAAAGTCCGCGAAAATTTCGCGCGTGCCTTTGAAACTGGATCAAACCTCGAGCGGTCGTAAAATCGTTCTACAAACCATAACCGAGCGCGATCGGTACCGTGTTTCGCGTTCCTGCGAACGTTTATCGATCGCATCTGTACAACGCGTGTCGGTCGATCGACAATTTATTTTCAACGGGACAGCCGCCGCGATTCAACCGCCAGTCAATTGTGTTCACCGATCGGCGCTCGATCGGCAACGCGTGTAATTTTCCACGCGTCATTGGATAATTATGAATTCCGTTGGATTGTCGAACTGTCGGTAGTCGAGTCCGGGTGGTGTAACGGTGATTACGGCCTAACAGTATCCTTTCCCTGGTGCACACAATCCTCCTCGCCGCTTAATCATTCCGTTCCCTTTTTCTTTTCCCTCGCGAGAAACCGCCAAATCCGGTTCCAGGGATTTTTCGTAACAGTTTGTCGACTGTATTAAATGGTCGCATTGTAAAAAAGATACGGTTCAAAGGTGCGAAGGTGGATATAAATATTGTGCGGTGTTGATCAATGGGATTATTAACGACGTGGTATATACTACGGGTTTCTGATGATTAATTCGTTGTTTATGACAGAGATAAAGAATACGGAGATTATTTGTCGTCGTTGTAACCTATCTGTGTATCAAAAAATGATCTACATTTATCTATATCATGTTCTGTGTATTTGTGTTTCTTACTTGCTCGTTTCATTTCATATTTTTCACCTCTTTTATTCGATCCGATAGTTTACCCGTTCGCGGAGAATAAACGATGATACCGATCGAACGCTTTCCGTTCAATAAGATTATATTATAAAAATATAAGCGTGCTTGTTGTAAAATTAGGTTTATTTGATAAACTTGCAAATGTATAGAGAATAATAGAAAATATTAAAAGATAAGAAAGAATAAATGTAACGACAATGTCAAAAACACTTTCTGCGACTCTACCTACGATAACGATGCACCGAAGACTGACAAAGCAAAATGAAAAAAGGTTACTGGCACCACTGGCGTCTAAGAGACAACCGCCCTTGATGCTGTGCTCGCCTAACATCATCGTTACGCTCTAACAGTACTTACCAAATATGTCATAAAAAGATTGGAAATACAGCTGTAGGGTATGTTTATTTGCTGTACTGCGATTGATTATACTATGATATATTGACTGCGATAGATCGAATGTATAACTGTGTCGCGCCCAGGGAAGTTTGAGTTTTATATTCCCTGAACGCGTCGAGAAGGGGAAAATGTGGTGACATGGAAGGGACTCTCTGCGAGTGTTTTCCGGATTCTAATGAGGCTGCAATCAAACACCCGGGGTAATGACGATCGGCTGGCCGTTTGGGCCTAATGACGAGCCGATATTTAGGCCCCGTTGTAAAGTGTTTGATGCAGCCCCATAGAACACTCGCAGAGATTCCGTGTCACCACACAGCTAAGCATCAAATTTTTGTTCAAAAATCACAACCTACGTTCCATTTCAATACCCTCAACCTTTTCGCCGTAACTTCCACCGCTCGAAGACCAATTTCCGGAACACCAATCCCAATCGATCACTCTAAAGGCCAGTCATCACCGAGCAGGCCACCCCGGTCACCACCGGAACCGTTCACCGGATCGTGGATAAATCACGGCGTGGCGAACGAGTCGGCCGAGCAAAAAGCGTGGCGCGACAAGGAAGCCTCATTACTGGCCGAGCAGCGGAATCATTTATCTCCCGGCGAGCTAGCACCGTTTAAGCCGATTTTCCATTCGGTCCGCCGCCGAACCACCGCCGCTCAGCCCCCGTCCATTCATAATCCATTCATAAATTAGCCGTGCCGCCGGATAATGGCGGCCGCGGTTCCCCGTGTTGACCTGCGAACCGGTCGAACGAACGGGTGTGCGCAACGATCGGTTACGATCCACGCCGATTTCGCGCCAACGCGATTTACGCGATCGCCGGGGACACGCTGCCGATCAAATGTTTGATTGCAAGTATACACCTATCGGGTGTTTGTTATACACGGTGGCTGGAACCATTGTATACTGACGTGTATGTACTGTTCTGATACTCTATAATGATATCGATATTTATGAAATTAACAGTAGGTAGATCTTGATTATATTGATAATGATTAACACTATATTGCCGGTTGGGTATATACCTATTTTGCCTGAAATGAGTTAATTTGACTCAAACATGAAAATTGAAGTTCAGAAAAAAAAAAATAATAAAACTTTATTTTTAAGAAAGTTTGATCAAAACAGTTTTTAAAACGCATTTTTCGCAAATTTTTTTATTACATTTTTATTACTTTTTTTATTACTTTTTTATTCCTTTCACATGATACTTGAACTTGACAAAATCACGAGTGAGTCAAATTGACTCACTCCGACAATCTAGTGTTAACGTTCGTAATATTCAGTGAAATAATTAGCAAAAATAATATATATTGTTATATTGTAAAATAATCGGAAAGATTAATTATTCGTCAGTGATATTAACAGTATCAATGTTCTTATGTTTCCTTATTTTAAAGAAGTACTGTTCTAGTGACAAAAATAAAGTGTTAATGCAATGGCGACGATGCAAAATCAAGAGAACCTGTCTGTAAGCATGTGCACTTCAAGTTTCGAGCGTTAGTCTAAGTGGTACATAGCTATACCTATATTGAAAACACAATTCACGGAAGTGATCTGGTGTACAGCTACATAAATGCTGAAGTAACGTAGTGCCTAGTGTATCGATATCTCCGTCGTTCCCTTTCCACGGAACGACCCTCTTGGATCGTCTAACGAAAACACATCGATCCGACCGCGATTACCCCGCCTTATTTAACATCGGGCGTACGTGCGCTCGTGGCAACGTTAAGTGCGCCAATTTTTCTTCGCCGCCATTGCGCCTCCCGATACCCTTGTAACGCGAACGATCCGAATTAAGCGATCCCCTGTTACTCGGCCTGTGGATCGTCACCATGAAACACCATGAAGTAACGACACGGTGCTTTTAACGAAACGAATGCCCCTGCGTGTCCGTATTTATACGGGCTGTGTCCGGTGAATATGGCCTCGTATAGCGCCGCTATCGTGGCCCACGGGATAATGGCGTTCGTTCGACGCCCGGACGGCTGTTTTAGGACGCGGCTAAGCATCGGTAATTATTTATCGGGACAACCGGAACGACGGTCGTTCGAACGAGTCCGTTCCGTCACTTTCCACAGGACTCTGCCCGCATCGTTCGACCGTCTCGCGTTTAATTCCCGCCATTCTTCACCGTTCTCGGGGCCGTTCCAACCGATAAACGGTGCCTCTTCCTCGCTGTTATGGGAATCGAGATTGCGTTTCGTTCTCGCTTAGCGAAAATCGCGAACGCTACGAGTATTGTCGGGCAACACGTCGTCGAGGCGCAGTGTTGTATAGTAGTTCAGTTGACAAATTTGAACGTGTATTCGATTTATAGGTTGCTTGCAACTTATCTTCCATTAACCTCTTAAATGGCTATGACGGATATATTCGTTGTCAACATATATATTACAAAATAGTGAAGACGAACATATTCGTATAAGGTAAAATAGTGTAAAACACTATGTCTAAACCGAATATATTCGCTTGAGTATAGAGATGTTCTTATATAGTTTCTGCTTATCATTTGATGCGGATCAAATGCTAACCGTTTAACCGTACATTTTGTTGGACGAAATAAGTCGCTTAAGAGGTTAAGATTAATTGCTTGGTTGTAAGGAATTTTAGCACGCAATTTTTCATTAATTTCAGTATATAATTTTGTGTATTACGGTTACACTTCGTATGAATTATTAAACCGATTTCGTTTGAACTCAAACTTCGAAAATTGTCCAATCAGATTCCTTAATCCCCTGCACTACCCTTAATTCTTGAAGACTCATTAAACCGCATGAATCTATTACTAAACGCTTAAAAAGCATTACCAGAAAAAGATCACTGCACCAATCTCAACGCTAAAAGCATTCAAAGACACGCTTTCATCTCCAATTATCTTCCTCGCGAACCGACAGCATTCGCCTTCCTAACGCACGCCGCTAGTTACCAAATCCTATTGCCCCATATGATCACCAACGCTCGCAAACCTCGAAATTTATCCCGAGCGATAACAAGCATGAAACCGCGACGAAATTAGCGACTGGACCCTATAAAATCGTTGTCCGTTCTTATCCCGCGGCTGCGAGGTGGGGGAGGAGCGCCCATGGGGATCAGCGCAGTCACCATCAGCCGATGACGTCCGTTGATACCGTCCGGTACAATGTAGTCGAGGTCCAGGCCGGCCTGTAATTTCATTTGTCGAGATCCTATCGGTGGAATTTATACGGTCGGCCGGTGAAAATACGTCGTGGAAACCGATAAAATGGTCGCTCGTATAATGCGAGCATCGTGCCGTTGCCATAATAGAGCCACAGAGGCGAACAGGAGGACGGGACGCATCCCTTTCCCCCCTTGTACGACCGATTCCCCCCTCGCCCCTCATCGAAGGGACTATCGATAATTATTTATCGTTCGATCCTGAATGATGGTCACGTACACGCGGCCCGGGACAGGATCACGAGAGGGGGGGAGGGGGATCGGTGTTCGGTATATTACAGGCAACCGTACGCTAGCTACGTCGAATTACAAGCTTCCGATCGGAGCAGACGGACGCCCGGAGCGGATCGCGTGAGCGGATGAAACCGAACGTATAGGCTTTTCCGTGGGCAAATTGCAGACTGTACGTTCACGGTTCTTGAGAATTGTCTGAAATGCAGATTCGGTGCAGAGGTCGCGATTTTCAATGGATATCGTTGCTTTTGCTTTGCGATCACTTGTGGCCTCCGATTACGATTCGAGTAGTAATTATCTTTCCATTTTCTCCTCGGCAAAGCGCTGCCATTGATTCTACTTTCTTTGTTATTAGTTGGTCTTGAGCTAGTGTTGAATATATTAAAAATTGTACTTTGGAAACTATACTATTTCAGGACTAACTAATAACAAAAGCAAAAAAAATCGATGGCAACGTTGCGTTGAGGAAAGAATAGGAGATTTCTCCATTCGGTCTGCTAAGTGTTAAAATGCTTATTTTAATTCGAAGAGTGGATTCGACTTTTGAGATAGAGGATTATCAAATGCAAATTAGGTGTGATAGTTCAATGTTTCGTGGTTGATGTTCAGTTAAGAATGAGAATTCAATGCAACGTGTCTTATTATGTTTAGAATTCTTCATTGATGCGTATTAATTATTATTTTATTCCGGTAGCAGCGTGAAGGGCTACCTTCATCAACAGATCACACGGTATTATCGATCCTGACATTAATCAACGTTAATAATCCGTATAAGCGTTCATAATCGAGGATATTGGAAACCACTTTGCTTCGAAACGACTCAGCTCGTTCAGTCATTTCTCAAAAATACTTCATTTATCTTCGAACCAACTTCATTTATAGGAAGTACTTAAAAGCTGCGAGCAGCTGCGGAGTAATTTTTCGAAGACCACCGTGAAGTCCTATTAAAGAAGTACGTAAGTACCTGCTCGAACAAAAGGAAGCCGATCGAAGTTATTCAGAAAGATTGCCATGTCCAGGTGCGTGGAAAGCGTCGGCGAGCCTCCTTGGATCGTCGATTTATCGTCCTGTTCGTGGCACAGTCGCATTGTTCCGGCGATCCCTGGGAGATCGTGGGCCGTCGACAAGCCGCTGCAGGTTGATATCGCGTTAACGGTACCTCTGTATCGGTATCGGAACCATGCTAGAAGTAAATACCCTTGTCGAGATATTCGCGACAAGAAGGAACGCAGTCACGAGCGAGGAGAGGAAGTCGCCGGTTGCCAGCCGGTCGTCGGTGATGACCGATGACATCCAGCGACGAGTATACCGCTTAATAGATCTTGGGCTTCCTTACGGGCGGCGGTATTTTTTTCCTCTTCTTTCTTTTTCTCCTTTAAACAAGTTTGCCAGCGGGGCGCTTGCAAATGAGACAGGTCCCCTTGGTACATCGACGATTCGCTGGTAAATTATGGCTGCGCGAATTGGTGGAAATTCCCATGCATCGTTGCTGGACGAAGAAAAAGGTTCGCGCCGAATGGATACGGTTTGAGTGATTATAGCGATGGCGACCTCCTGGGTTACAGTTAGAACGACCACTTTGCCGAGGATCGTTAGTCGAAGTTCGCTTTGGTATGGTAACTGGGTATTAAATTCGGTGATAAAACGGTTTCCGTTTAGAGGCCATGTTTAATCGGCGTAAGGAATTGGTTTTAGTCTCGTACCGATATGAGCGAGTCGTTTGTAGCTTTATAAAACACCGAAGTACATTTAAAGCGCAATAATCTGAAAAATATGTACGATGTTTGACACATCGCCCAATCCTAAGGTTAAAGTATTAATAGCTAATCCAACGGACATTAACAAAATTTTCTATAATATAATTACTATAATAGGGTATAGAAATTACAATTTATTTTAACATTCATTTAAGAATAGAATTTTACTGCATTTTATGTCCAGAGTGACAGAGGTTATTTTCAATTCTTTAATTTCAAGGGACATTTATTGGGAAACGCCACTAAGAGGGCTCAATTATCACCCAGTCAAAGAGTCCGTTGACTGGTTTCAGCCGACGTGACTCGTTCCAGTAACCCAGGCGTCGCCGTTTACGAGCTCAGTGTAACGCGACTCCTCGTGCAGGCTGATAGCCCGATGCACCAGGAGGCGGCGCCGGTACGTGCAACGGCGAGCGCCTACCTACCAGCCGAGAAGCCGGGGACCCATTGGCCACCGCAATGACCAATCATCATTTGACATTCTTTCACCTTGCTCGAGGCGTGCGGTAACCCACACTGGACGCGACTGCAACAGCGACGCCGCCGCCACCACTGTCGCCGCAGAAGAAGAGACGCCGTCACAGCGCGTCCAACCAGCTGTAAACACGCGTGCGCGCGCAGTCTCGTGCCTAGAGCGTTGATAACCCCGTAGAGCCTCCGTGATTTAACCTTGACGAACCCCGTGCACCGAAGGCACAGTAGTCTAAAAGCAATGGAATTCAACGATGCGATTCTTCGATCCTTTTTTGGAATGTTCTCTTTTTTAACTTCTCAAAGCGGTGAATAATTAATTTAAGGGAATACATTAAATTTGTTAGCGATGTCTTTAAAGTTTCGTAAATCGAAAATTACTGGTCGGAATAATTTTTATTTTTCATGGCACATTCGAATATATTTATTTTACCTTATCGTTAGTAGTTTCACAATTCTAACTTTTGTCAGTGATTGATACTTTTTCGAATAATAGGTATTTTAGTCCTTTATTTACGATTTGTGGTTTTTAAATTAAAGTGGAACACTGTAGTTCAAACAACAAAATTTAGTTAATACATGAAATTATCTATCACGTAAGAGAAATTATAGAAATTCAAATGAATGCCTTTTTATTATACTTTAGAATTGAACTTTTGATATAGAGCAGCAGTGAATTTCCACGATGTTGGTACAATCTTCCGGCGCCATGTACTCTTACGATTAATATAGACAGATTTCCCGTAACACGGTATGCATGGGTGTGCCCCTTTCCATTTCGCGAGCCGAACGCGAGTGCCTTTCGCCAACGCGGTCTACGCAACTCGAGGAATGTCGTGCCGATCTCTTTCTCGTCGATTCGCGATGCCTGTGCTCGGCCAGCGGAATTTCATTGACCGCCTATCGTCCGGGAATCGTTTCGACCTCCAAACCGACGCCACTAGCCGGCCATTTAAAACTGGAAACTCTGTCTACGCCGGTTGTTGTGCGTGTTTTCAATGGAACGAGAACTTCCTGGCCAGTTTCTCGCCCGTTTCCGCTTAGGCCGTGCCAGCTTTCTGTTCAGAGGCTTGGCGCATAACTGCCGAAGCAGCTCATCGCCACCTAACGATCGAACGTTACGCAACCTTCATTCAACCATCCGCTAATAGTTCATGCTAGTGCGTTCATTCATAATCCAAGGCGTCAAACTAAGATATCTTTCAAGGAACACTTCAATATTTTCTATCGTCGTTAAAGCTTGCTTCGAGAAACTGAGAATTAATACTTTCAACACGGAAAGAAACCGTTGGCTTTCGTCGTTTATTTATAAAACAGGATTTATAAAATCATACATTTAATTTAGCTCTTCAAGGTGCGAAATCGCAGGTTCGAAAGATCAATCGAGCCAGGCTTGTTCTTAAGATTATTAGGTGTATTATTAAGTCCATCTAAACGCCGTGTATCTGGCTTTACGAAGCTGCAATCAAACCATTACGAATTCATCCTCGAACCCCATATAGCCTCTCGTAGTATCCCATCAACTGTTAATCCTTTCAACACAGCCTCTCGAAGCAACACCAACAGAGGTATGCAAGTATGTAGCCCACGGCGTGCTTAGGATACTTTTCAATCGTCAGATGCGTCTCATAGTCGCGCGACGAGTTCGTTCTCTCGTGATCTTGAATGCCGTTCGCGCGCGCGCGCGCACGCACACAAACACACACGTACATAGAGCCAGCCAAGCTACACGGGGCTGAGGGCATCAGGGACACGAGGGTTGTTGACTCTCCTCCGGCTCCTCGCTTACATGCTTGACGGAAAAACGTTGGCTTAGGCATTCAACGTCAGCTGCGACTTTGATTCCGCGGTAGCACACGCCAGACCAGTTCAGCGAATTGAGTAGCTCCACTTGCCATATCCTGCCGCGTCCTGCAGACATTTTCCTGCCTATTACGGCCCGGCCTGATCGGCCTCGGGCAAAGAACTGTTCAATGAAATTCTCCGCTCGCCGTGCGGACGATCTCTGCGTGGCGCGCCGCCGATTCCGCTTCCGTCCAGACGAGCGATCGGTCGAACAGGATCGTCGTTAGCGATGGGATCAAGCTCGATGCGTACCCGCGAGTCAAAGTCGATTTTAATGTGTTGGTAAGTCCCACTTTCTGAAATTCGAATAATGCTCGTGGGAGACGATGTTTTGCTTCGTCTACTTTGCGAAGCACTTAATCCTTTGCGCTCAGTTTTGCAAATTTTCAGACTTTAGTTAGTTTATTTATCAGTCAAACTCAGAGGTTAAACGGTCGAATATGTAAATTTTAGTATATCACTTAACTAAACTAAATGACGTTCAATATAGGCGAATCTTAGTAAATATTTCGAATTTGAAAATTTTCGAAGTTAGTATCATTAGACGACTAACAGTCGCCTCTCGAGTGCAAAGGGTTAAATGAGACTATCGAGAGAATTATTCATAGGAGCGAAGAATGCTGTTATAGGTGTTTATACGATATAATATAGATTTGGAAAGAAATTAAATTTTTGTTATAACTGTATAGGAAAGCTGTTATTTAATTTTGGACGGAAACGTAGACTTAAGTTGCTTAACAGAGTTAGAAAATTATTAAACGTGTATCTTTCTAATTGGCAAGACAAATAGTGTCGGCGAATCGAATCTGTACAAGGTGATTTACTTATTGTTAGCGGTATACTCGAAGACAGTGTCGCTCTTCGCAGCCGCGATAATATGTATACAAACGCAGCTGTCTTCGCTGCGAGCGAGTAGCTTATGACACAGAACCTGACTTTGCGATGTCATGCTGAGGACCTATTGACAGATCGCACGCGTGGACGTGAAATTACAGTGGCGATCGCGAAGTACTGTCTTTAAGTAAACCAGCAGGAGAATCATCCTGTATTACACTTCGCGATAGGATAAACGAGGAATGAACAAAGTATTCTAGCCAATTCACCGTCAACGATCAAAATATAAACTGAGTTAACCCTCTATGGGCCCGTGTAACTTTCAGGTCACATGCTGTTTTATTGACATTTTAACAAATAATTTTAATTTTCCTCATAGGGTGGCGTATACATATTAATTCTATAATATTCTATAACGTAAAATTGTTTAAACTGGGAAATTTTTGTTCGTCTGCGTATATAGGATTACAATCATTGATTTTCCGGTCCCTTCAATCATTTTATATTTCAAACAAAAATTTGGCCGACAGAGGGTTAAAAAAGTTAAAGATCTATACGATCTATATTTGTCTGTTCTTTCGAAACAACTTGTATAGTAAAACCAAGACAATACGCTATAACTGACAAAATTTAAAAAAATATACAAATATTTGGTCTCATACAAATACAAAACTACAATTCATACGTTTACGTGCTCCAAAACGTGTGGTTCGCCACAGCGTATCCTTAATTGTGTACGCAACCGCGAGGCGTTCCGTTAGGGGCGTATCGCTCATTTTTATCCCACGTGAAAATTGAAGAGGTGTGTGTAGATCCTTATCTCGTGTCTACCTCGCGTTCACGTGGTCGATCGGTTGAACGAGCTCGAAAGTGTGGGAGGCACAATTGTGGGCTTCTGAATAATTGATAACGGTACCCGAGCAACGCGATTTCAACTATCTCCGACGCGTTTTCTGGTCTTGGTCCACTGGCCACAGAGATTAGAAAGCGTCGCGTCGCGTTCTTGAGTTTACGTTCCTTCTCTCCCGCTGGATATCCACTTGATATCTTGGAATAGAATCTCCGTCGTGGTCGCCAGAAATGGTGGGATCTCCGGGGGACGATGAGTAATTCCCCTATGGGGGCTGTGTTTTGCGGTGGACAGCCTTTGCCGGGTGAAAATTATACAAAGTCGGTCTTGTTACCACGAAACGGCGACGTGTTCGAGCGACGCAGGTGCACCCGGTATTTTCCGATGAATTTTGCTCGCCACGGTTCCCTTTTTCGCTCGGGGGAAATAGGGGGTTAAGGTACACGTGTAAGGGAGAGACCTGACAAATTAACTCGGACCGATAAATACCATAAGGGGATCCTTTGTTCTCTGATCTACAGCCTGTACTTCGGTTTTTACGAAGGCTCACCTTCTGCGAAGCACTTTTATCGTGATGCTGCGTGCTTCAAAGCAGTTGAAGTCTTTTTAACCCGTTGGCATACAAATAAAATGGAATTCGATGCGTCCGAAAGATACTATTTAATTTGACTCAACTGAACAGTTATGCGCAAGCTTGGAAACAGGACATTTTATTTTGAAATTCTTTTTGAAACTGGACGGGGGGGGGAGCATCGTGAATATTTTAAAGAAAACAGAATCGTCGCACGAGTAAAGCAGTTAAGTAATCTAATTATATGTAGTGCATGGCATTCGCTGAAAACAGCTCTTGACAAGTTTGATTCGTCAAAGTCTACAGCAGCCTAATTCATCATTGTATGTCAAGGGGATAAATTGAGTTCAGGGTAGGTTATTAATCATTTATATCTATTGAGCAATACTAAGAGGAGAAAGGTACTTTTTGAACCTACCATATTTCAATTCCTGGAATTTCCCTTAAATTACATCATAAATTAATTAATACAAATTAGTCTAATTGTATGAAACATATTTAGCGTAATCAGTTGTAGGAGAAATCTTTTAACTCTTAATTGGGTAAGCGCTAGGCATATTAGAATAAATTGGATGTTCGTATATTTATTTAGATGTAAATTTATGAATATAATTAGAAATATTACTATGATTCCAATAAAGAACCCCAAAGCAATGTTCGTCTGTTAAAAATTTCAGTTTTATATCGTTTACTATCAAAACCTAATCAAGTTCCAGTTACTATTATATATCTTTATCAAATTTGTCCATAAAAAGTGTCGAGAGAAAATTCTGTCAAGCCTAAAATTTGTCGGTGATTACAACGAAACGGCCTTGCGAGTTGACAAATAAATAGTCGCGTCACGGTTCGAATGCAACGATCATGCGAAAAATAGGCGTCGCATAGTGAAGGTCGGCCGGGATCGGCGCTTATTTCCATTCAATCGATTCCCCGTCTCGACCTTTTCCAGCAGCGGCGTATCTTTGGTACGGCGATGAAAAAATCAGGATAATGGACACAGAAACACGATAAATGGCGCTCGGTCGCAATAAATGTCGCGAGACCGATAACGCTGATTGCTCTAATGCACTCAACTTTCGACGAATGAAATTGAGTACAGGATACTGGAAACGTGAAAAGAAACAGCGAATTTTTGTCTTGCCCGCAATAGGATAACGCAAATTGATAAACTGCTGCACGCTTTCTCTTATTGAAAATTACAATAAAACTCCTGTTCATTATATATTAACCTGTTTCAGGACGAACAGTCAATGTAATAGAAATCTCGCCGTCCAATAATATTTTGTTTATTTAATAGAAAATCACGTTCGTGTATAACTGAAATTCAGTTGATCAGATAGTCGCTAAAATTTCATACAAATAAGTAGGTTTCGAGTGTACCTGAGGAGGAGCACCTGAAATTTCGTGAATCACTTTATAGCGAAAGGCTTGAAATGATGATTGCGTTTATGAGTCACGTTTATAAATTACATTCATGGTTATAGAAGGATTTCACTTATAATATTTAGTAGTTCTACGCTATCAGAGGCTTGGTATCATTATAATTCGTATATGGTTACTGACCAAACTGACCAATTCGTAATTTTTCATGGAAACTTCCACCAGTCAAGGAATTGTCCTTCGAGGTAAATTTTAAATAAAACGCCTAAAATACTAGGGAGTTATTGGAAATAAAATTGAAAAATAATTCGGAGTGCGAAGGGTTAAGGGTGAGTCGGAAACGACGCCGAAGGGGATTCGGAACTTTCATTAAGCGGACACGAAAAAGAAGCGAGCGAGTCTCAAGGATCCTTCTGGTGGCGAAGGGAGGCGCCCATTGGCGTGGACTCCATAAAACTGTTCTCGGGATCCTTCGAATCTCTTCTTATTTACCTTCAATAATTACAAGGCCCTGGTCAAACTGCGATTTAATGAAATAATTAATTACAACTCTTCTTTTACGACAATTATACGTTACTGAAATCCTCTTACCGAGAACTATTGAATAATGAAAGTTTTTAATAAAGATCATCATACAGACATTTTCAAAGAAAACGCATTACAGACAGAAAATCGTAAAAAGAACTAATTTTTACACTTAATTGCATCGATTTCACCATATAACTCAACCGACAAACGATACCAATACTAAACTATACTAAATAAATTTTAATACTAGCAACTTTATCAGAATGCCGATATTATCCGACGAATCGTCCTGTAAATTCTCCATTTTTCGAATTTTAACGTTTAAAACAGCACCGTTTCGATAAAAGCAGCAGAAGACGAGTAAGAAAGGTGGATCTCGAAGATTTTGCGTAGCTCCGGGTGTTTTGCTCGTGACATTCCTCCCCCTCTTCGTTCATCCGTTCTCTCCTCCTCGTTTTTTCATATCCGCGGTGTCCTGCTCCCTTTTTTCTTGCTCTTCTGCCTGCCTTTTTTGGTCCACCCCTCGTCGTTCCCCCGGTGCTCCGTCGCTTAGCAAGAAACACATCGTAATGGTATTAAAAGGAGCAACGCCGCGGCGGCGTCATGCGATAACGTTGCGTCGGCCACGAAACGTCCGCCTGTTCGCCTCTTCTATTTTTCGATATCCGCGAGGAACAGGTGCGCGGCGGATCCGTGGCGCGTCCATTTCTTTCGTGATACAAATTTTCATGCTCAAGGCCGGGCTGAGGATCGCGTTGCCGTAGGTCGTTGAACCGTTTTCCACATCGATTGCGGCTAAACGGATGGAACGTCTGGAAAAACAGTAGACTTCAACCTGTTCATATATTCATTTATTTATATAGGAAATTTCTTACTTTTTGTTTAGTATGAGGAATGATAGGGTGAAGTTCTTAGACATTGTTAATATATATTTATATTTAAAGTAAATGGTATACAGAAAAATAATTAAGTTATTGTCGCAAGTATATTAAAAGGAAAGTATTAATATCTTGTATACAAACATTTAAATGAATTGGATAATATTTATAAAAGTTAGGAATGTTCATTGTAAAATAAGGGGGTCACAAATGCATTATTTCTTATTGTTTTTGTATTTTATCTTATTATTTAGTTATTTCACCCTTGACTTTAATAACAATTCTGTACCGATTCTCTATCCTGTGCACTAATTTTTGTTTAACATTTACCTCCATGGTGTTGCACATTTCAATAATTTTCTCGTTCGGTAATGTTTCGCTGTTTATATCACAACTATTTAATTTTCTACCTATTTCAGACCATAAATGTTCGATAGGGTTAACAGTCAGAACTATCATGATGTATTTAGAGTGTGGTGTGCGTTATATGGTATCCATATTTTTTTGATCGGGGCACAATGTTCAGACGCCTCGTCAAAGGAAATTTGCTCGCGAAGGAAAGGCGCCCTTGATACTCCTCGCAGGCTATTATAAGAGCGCGCGCACGCAGCATGGAGGGCGCGTGGTGTGCGTGTTCTTCCTTTCTCCTCGCCTCTCTTGCGCATTCTCTCTCTCTCTTACTCTCTTTCTGTCTTTCTGCCTCGAAAAGTCGCAGGAAGGCCGTCGGCAGGGAAGAAGACAGGGCGTGGTCGCGATCTCCCGCGCCGCGAAACGCGTTTATTTGATCGAGAAATTTCTCTGGACCCCTCTCCCCCCATCACTCGTAACCCTTTCTCTCTCCCACTCTCTTCGTCTGCTTCCTGCCTCGCTCTTACTCCATTTGCCTCTCTCCTTCGCTCTACACCGACCTTTTCTTCCTTTTTCAACAGTAGATCGTCCCCCTGTTTCTCTCTTTCTCTCTCGTCTATCGTCCACTCTGCCCGATCTCCCTTTTCTTCGTCGTACCTCCCTGTCCCCGAGGTTCCAACGGAGGCTCCTCTTTCTTTTTCGTCCTCTTGCCGACTAGAAACGCGCGTGCGTGCGTGGAACACTATCGAGAGGCGCGTCACGCGCGCGAGAAAGAGGACTTCGAACCGATCGGCGGGGAAAAATGAAACGAAAAACAGCCCCGGTTGTCATCGTTTCACGGCGTCGTGTTCAAGAGCACGGGGAAAAAGATCGAAGGGAGGGGAGGTGCTGTGGAAATGGCTGGAAAACTTACGATCGAACGATAATCGCCTATGGACTGGAGTTGTTACGTCGGATCGGAGACCAAATCGGTTGAGCTCAAGGAATTTCATGGCACTCGCGACTTCGAACCTCAATCTGAAAAGATTAGGATACTGGCAGGAAATTTATGCATCGATTAATATCATTTTTGAAATTCAGAATCATCTGCAAAGAAACCTTAGATTATTCGTACATCATTGTGCACCGTTATACCGACTGCAGCAGTTTTAATATTTCGTTTATCAAGATGGTGGCAGCTCGTTTGGAATTAATGAGTTATTTAAGGCCGCAGAAAGACAACCCCCACTATCTCACCACTCGGTTAAATCCTTACATTTCATCAAACATTCCTCACCCCCTTCGTTATAATCTAATTTGCAACGAAACTAATTTCTAAGATCGAACAACGAGAACATACGATATTTTTCTAATTTTATAAAACTTTCATAGACTGATCATTTTTGTAAATTAAACCACCCTTTATCATTCATTGTCATTTCGTGTTTTCACGAAAAATGAGCTTTCGGTTTCATCTTACACTTTTAAGGTTGAACTTAATTCATTGTTTAACTTTTAAAGCTGAAAGTCGAACCGAGAGCTTACTTTTCATTTACAGCTTAACAGTATGGTTTGCCATAAACTGAAGTTTTCATAGTTAATTCATTCCTAATTTCATAGTTGAATTTACCTTTAAGTTTATCCACTACAAAATATTACAATCTCATTCTTAAACTGAAGGTGACGCTAAAATGTTGAAGGAAGCTTGTGACAACTAAATTCCACTAAAAAAAAAAAAATACATTAGGGATACTGTCTGCACTGGTTACACGTTTTCCTCGTTACCGACGGTCGATCAGGTCGGTCGGTGTTTGTGTCGCTCCTCTTAATGTAGATTAATTTCATTCCCGGAGGCCGAGTATTTGCCGAGCATTGGCGCCGCATTCGCCACGCCCTGTAATTACAGCGTTGACGCCAGCTACTATTCGTTGGGTTCACGTTAAAAACTCTGAAACGTCTATTCCCTGATCGAAACGGAACATCGAGGAGTGGCTGCGTTCGAATATATTCTTCCACAACTTTTTATTGATTCCTATACAGGATACCTGTAGATTTCTGTCACTTGAAATGACTCTTAAAGTATAGCTGATACTAAAAACATGTGAAACCTTCTTTTTATTCTTTTTTATTAAGCTGCGATAGGATACGCATAGGATAGCTGTGATAATGTGAAGTAAACATTTTTGGTTCATACTTTTTATGAACATTCGAAGACCATTTTCTATTTTCCAGACAGAATATTTTATTTTTATTTTCATAAAATGGAGGGGTGTAACAAATAAATTCAAACCCTCGTTTCGAAGTAATTTTGAATCAACGCAAGGTTGGTGAGTGTTCCTGAAAATTGAATCGTCCTGTATATCAATGTTTACCATCAATGTTGCATATCCATCAAATTTGTCCTAAGGCTTATTAGAGTATCTTGACGAGTGTGATAAATATCTGGATAACTGTTTCCTCTTGTTAACAAGTAACACACGGTTGTCACTGTGGCAGGTTGATACCTCGAGGTTCCCAATTTTATTAATCTTATTCCACGTGTTCGTAACAGGCACGATCATCGATGAACAATAAAAGAAAAGGCAATCGCTGTCGTTGCGATCTAAATGTCTGCGTTCGCGTCCCTCTCTTATCATCCCCCGATCTCCTCGATTCCATTAAACAAACACAAGCTTAATTCCCCGGGAGGCCTAAATTACCGCACACGATCATCCGCATCGTTACGTCCATCGTGGATATTAACCCGATCGCGAGAGCTGCTTTATCCTCGGCGATCTCAGAACGACGCGAACGAAATTGGAACAGTTTCAGATTACGTTACTCTCGTTAAATGGCAATTAACCGGCCAGACTAAGAGGAACCCTGTTCGCCGGCACTCGAACGATCACACGGAGAACACTTCGAACGTGAATCGATTATTCCCTACATTGAACGTAGGATGGCTGCTGGATGGTTGAACGAGCACGCTAAAGGGATAATTAACGAGTAACGCGATGGTGCCTAGGAGATAGCACGGTACAGCTATGATAATTTATAATTCGAAGCAGAGATGAAGACATTTGCCGCTGAGTGATTTTAGGGTGATGGTTGAAGTTATTTCGATCAAATTGGGAAATGTTAAATTTAAGAATTTTTCGATGAATTATTACTTTAACATTAGATTTACGGACATTTCTTGTATATCTATTTGAATTTGCAGAACTGAGAGGAAAATAGCTTTGGATATATTTGTATCGTTCGATCGGTAATAGTTAGCAAAAATTGTTAGGAATAATAGTAACTGCTTTTGCAATTATTTTATTATTTAAATTTTACTTAAATAATATTTTACTTAACAATTATTTTAATAATTATTTTACTTAACAATTATTTAAATTTTACTCATGAAGTCCGAAACCCGTCAAATTGACGGATCCCGTAAACCTAATGGTAATTTGTGTGATAAGAATTAGTACAATAAATTAATCATCTTGATCATCTAATCATGTTAGAGATGTTATAAGAAAATTTTGAGGCACGAAATTTGAGGGCTTTCTTAGTTAGCTATCGTTACAATTTTTGCATTATGCGCTCATGTGTGTCATTGAAGTATGAAAAAGGTATTAGTTAGTAATTTTAGGGTTAGCATAATCGTAATGCAATTCGAAAGCGATAAAAGTCTTATGACTCTTTCTATCGTTCCAATTTATGCATTACGCGGTCGTTGAATTGAATTTCATGCTGCAAGCTTTCTCAAGGGTGATATTGCTAAACAGCTTTCTTCCGATCGACGACGATCCAGAGGTGTACCATGGATCGGTTCCGGGTCTTGTACAGTAGCACGGCCTTGAAGAGATCCCGTGTAACGATACGTCCGTTGGAAATCGAGGTCGTTTTTGAGATCGACTCCGGCAGTGCGTTTCGAGCGTATCCGCTAGTACATCGACACATCCGGCTGCTTGTCGTTGTTAAACGGATGAGTTTCTTTCTGTTCTGCTATGTGTAATCTACAGTAAAAATGATTATTGATTTATTGTATTCGTTTTAGAACGTTCGACTGGAGTAAACGTGAAGAGGTTTGTAGATGCTGAAATTTTGAATTTATTTAGTAGCTAGCTACTACTCTTATTTGTGTATTATCGTTTATTTTACGTTTTTGTCGAGTTACCCAGGTAAAAGGATTTAATTGATCCACGATAATTATAAATTACGCGTAGAAAGGATCATACATTTTTTATCATTCATCATTTCACCTCACCTTGAATATGGTTCGCAAATTTCCCTCGAAAATAGTGTAATTAATTAATAATAAAATTAGTGGAAATAGTGTACGCTTGCGAATCACTATCGATATGAAATTGATTTCTTTTCACAATAGAACCTTTTAAGGTTTCTGTGTTAAAAATGTTCAAGAACTAGATTATGGTATACTGTAAACGTTTACAAATTTGCGTCCCTATGTATTTTTCACTCTGATACCAAAGGATTTGCCGTTGATAAAGTATTATTATTATTATCATCATTCTGATATTATTTACTCGTACAAACTTCCAGAAGAGGCTGTATTACGTGTAATTCATCTTTATTTTGATTACTGAAACTTTTCAACACGGGATTACACCTACTTTTATATACTGCACGCTCGAAAGCTCAAAAGTGACCCCTATGCATTCGTGAATCTTCTGCGAAACTTTCACGAGTCGCGAGATTGTTCCTTTCCCTGGCGGAAAACAAAAGGAGGATCCGTGTTCGAGCGCGACAATAAAGAATGCTTGCCGGCGAATTTCGTTCGTTTCCTTAAAAGCCGGCCAACCTCCTCGGATCATTATCACGACCGAGGACAGCTATCGACCCGGCCTTCAAGTTTTTACGTTCGCGGATTGTATTATAGCGCTTCTCACGTTTCTCGATACGCAGCCTGAAAAGAACTGCCTGCCCGAGGCCATTCCCTCGATTATATGTACACGGTGTCCCGGCCGAAATGCTTTCTACCTCCTTTTCGAGTTCGCTCTTCGATATCCTCGAAACTGTCCACGCGATCCTTGCCTAACGATTTCCCATTACGATGTACAGTGGCGGACAAAAGTTGAAGGCCAAAGGGTCGAAGAAAATAAATAAATTGATTAATAATAATAATTGATTAATAATAATTATTAATTGATTAATAACGGTATAAATGAAATTTGTGTTCTATGCTAATGAAGAAATAATGTCCTATCGTAATAACGATAAAAATAAATGTATAAGCAATGTTTACAAACCATAAAGCTATGCTTTACGTTGTCCTCTCGTCTTAAACTTTTGCCCGCCACTGTAAATCTGAAATCTAGAAGAATTATCGACTTGTTCGCAAAGAGCGTTCTTATCTTTCTTCTGAATATAGTACACAGTTCAGATTAATCTTTCATTAAACACAATGTATATAAAAAGAGATACTGGAATTCGCAGTGTAGAATTTTTTAAAGATTCTCTCACAAGGGAACACCGCGAACTGTCATTCACGGATTTGAATGAAACTTTGTGGGATTATAGAGTGATCCAAGACAAGAATAACGGTATGCTTCATTTCGGCCCAATCGCTCTTTAAGGGTGTGAAAACTAACCTCAAAGTCAAATCGACACTTCCACTTTTTCGCGTATATCTGTTAAAGTATAAGAGACAGAGAAAAATGTTTTAGATAAAAGTTTAATGGTATAATGAGCGCTATAACTTTACTTCGAGAAAATTTTTTGAAATGTCTTCCTTGTTAAAAAAAAAAATTTTTCTTGCGTTATTTTAAACAATTTTTACATTTTCATAATCACTAAAAATATTACGTATTTTATTCTGAATTCAACCATGTATATTATTTTTACTATGCAGCACCAACTTATCTAAATATACGACGTAACGTACACCGCGCGCACGATTTCGGCCTAACAACTCACAGTAAGTTACATACTCGGATTTCTTTTTCTCGTTAAAGGTCATAATATATGACGATTACGAATGTGATAACATAAAAACAGCAAAATATAAAATATTATATGAAGATTGATGGCATATCACATACATTGCGCTATGTTTCATATATAAATGTATAAACATTGATTTCATACTTATTTAACATTTTATTCTACTTTGAATGCAAGTATACATATATTTCACCCGACATAGATTTCACAAAGGTGATGTTCGTCAAAAAAATGTTCTGAAGGTAGATACTTTTTACATCAAGCACATCTTATAGTAACAGGCTTATTACACAGATCTCAACGTAGCAGAGTATGTACTATTTCATTAAATTTGTAATAGAAAGGAAAAGCACGTTTGATACAACGGCTGGATGTTTTCGGTTTTCGAGTATGAAAAAATTTTGTGAGAACTTTTCCGGATCGGGTTTTATTATATGATCTTAACGTAAATTTACATTTACGAAATAACATTATCAAACTGCAATTTCTTACATACAATCAGTTGTCTTCTCCGAGATTTCGGAAATTACGCTTGGTACAAAACTGGATACCTTGCATGAAGTTCGGAGCAATTAGAAAATTCAGTAGATTTCTGTTACAAATTTATTGAAATAGTACATACTCTGCCACGTTGCGATCTGTGTAATAAGCCTGCTATTATAAGATGTGCTTGATGTAAAAAGTATCTACCTTCAGAACATTTTTTTGACGAACATCACCTTTGTGAAATCTATGTCGGGTGAAATACATGTATACTTGCATTCAAAGTAGAATAAAATGTTAAATAAGTATGAAATCAATGTTTATACATTTATATATGAAACATAGCGCAATGTATGTGATATGCCATTGTGACGGGGCCAGGTGGGGCTTGTCACTTTTTGAAGGGAACAGTCGCTCTTACTCGACTGTTCGGTTTTATGGATAACTATTGCTGGTTCTTTTATTGACACTTTGAAATATACTAATACTATGGTAGACCTTTTATTAGGTAAAATCAAGAGAATTAAGAGGAGCGAGGTATAAAGAATATCGTAGACCTTTTAGGAGTGACTAACTCTTCTTTATTTGGATTTCTTATATAGCTTCGGTCGATGCCAGGTGGTGGGGAGGCATCGGCCGTTATACAGACAGTGTTACACCATCAATCTTCATATAATATTTTATATTTTGCTGTTTTTATGTTATCACATTCGTAATCGTCATATATTATGACCTTTAACGAGAAAAAGAAATCCGAGTATGTAATTTACTGTGAGTTGTTAGGCCGAAATCATGCGCGCGGTGTACGTTACGTCGTATATTTAGATAAGTTGGTGTTGCATAGTAAAAATAATATACATGGTTGAATTCAGAATAAAATACGTAATATTTTTAGTGATTATGAAAATGTAAAAATTGTTTAAAATAACGCAAGAAAAATTTTTTTTTTTAACAAGGAAGACATTTCAAAAAATTTTCTCGAAGTAAAGTTATAGCGCTCATTATACCATTAAACTTTTATTTAAAACATTTTTCTCTGTCTCTTATACTTTAACAGATATACGCGAAAAAGTGAAAGTGTCGATTTGACTTTGAGGTTAGTTTTCACACCCTTAAAGAGCGATTGGGCCGAAATGAAGCATACCGTTATTCTTGTCTTGGATCACTTTATAATCCCACAAAGTTTCATTCAAATCCGTGAATGACAGTTCGCGGTGTTCCCTTGTCAGATACAACGTGTCTAAGTGAAATGGAAATAATACAGATCGCTTTGTAGAACTTCTGAACAAAATTTTATTAGTTCAATATAAGGAAATATAGTAAAATTTGCACTGCAGAATTGGAAGCAACTTTTTAACGAAATAATTTATTTATTTATTTGACGAATAAACACTCTTTATAAAGATGTAAAAATAAAAATAATTAAAATTAAATGTACAAGTTAGAACTAAAAGGAACGCAATTACATACAAACTTATACAGGAGTTTACATTGTTCTACATCATAATAATGCAAAAGTATATTGCAAAGTGCTTATAACTGAAGATTTGTAGCCTCTAGCAATCTGATTGCCCTAGCCTTAAAACCATCCTCAGATAAACCGAAAAAGTTTACGTCAGCAAAGTGAGTTGGCTAGATTACAATTTTACAGTTATACACGAAAAGTCTCTAAATTTTCGCCCTTTACGATCAATAAGATACCCTGTAACGAAACGTTTCTTCGTACCAACCATTACCGACGACAAATTTAAAAGAAGCCCCGCCGCAATAAATTCGAGCTCACCCCCTTCCGAACAACTAACGCATCCGAGCAACGAATTTTACTCCCCTCTCAACTTATTTTATCATTTCCGCGCAGGGCACCGGCGTTCCCCCGAACGAGCCGGCAATATTAATCGCGATAATCCGGCCGCCACTTTCAGCAATAACGAACGCTGTTTATAGAGGTGGAGAAGTGCCCTACGAGGGGTCTCCGCCGAGTGCCCCCGTACGCCGTATTGTAACCCCGAATTACTGTAAACGCTTTAATTCCCGGCGAAAAACGCGTCGGACCCCGACTAATTACCGATTCCCCGTATCCGATTACCGTCGCGCATTTCTGAAAGCGCCGACGACCACGCGAACTTCTACAGAGGCGCGTTCGTAAAATCCGTGGGTCGCGACGCGAAACGGGGGACAAAAATGTGTGCCGACGATAATCCGCCTCGATCGCTTCTTTTGAGATCGAAATCGTAAGTGGGGAAACCGGGATAAGAGGAGGGACGGGGAGGAGGGGTGGAGAGGCAGGGGAGAATTATTTAAAACGGTTACTTTAACCCGTTGCATTCGAAAGGGGACTGTATATTTTCGAAGATTTTCAATCGCTAAATACTGAAATTCGATGGATCAGAATTTAAGGAAATCGATCGTAAATTAATTGGATACATCAGAATTTAAGGAAATCGATTGAAAATTAATTGGATAGATCGGAATTTAAGACAATCAATTGTATATTAATTGGGTAGATCGGAATTTAAGACAATCAATTGTAAATTAATTGGATAGATCAGAAATTAGGGAAATTAATTGTATATTAATTGGATATATCAGAATTTAAAGAAATCAATTGTATATTAATTGGATAGATCAGAATTTAAGATAACCAATTGAAAATTAATTGGATAGATCGGAATTTAAGACAATCAATTGTAAATTAATTGGATAGATCAGAAATTAGGGAAATTAATTGTATATTAATTGGATACATCAGAATTTAAAGAAATCAATTGTATATTAATTGGATAGATCAGAATTTAAGATAACCAATTGAAAATTAATTGGATAGATCGGAATTTAAGAAAATCAATTGTAAATTAATTGGGTAGATCAGAATTTAACATAATCAATTGTATATTAATTGGATAGATCAGAATTTAAGGGAATCAATTGTAAATTAATCGGGTAGATCAAAATTTAAGGAAATCGATTGTAAATTAATCGTGTAGATCAAAATTTAAGGAAATCGATTGTAAATTAATTGAGTAGATCAGAATTTAAGTTAAAAAAGATTAAAAGTTTAAACAGTCAGTCATTATATTAAATTCCATTTTTTGAACGTAACATGTAAATTTCTGTAATTATGAACACTCTTTTCTCTAAACCGTTTTGCAAAAATTTTTTAAGGCCCCGCAGTTGGCCTTAAAGCAAGAGAGAATCGAGAAGGAAAATGAAAGAGAGACAGAGAGAGAGAGAGAGGGAAAAGCAACGGCGAAAAGAGAGGAGAGAAGGCCGCGGAAACGATGTCAGCACTGTTGGACAGACAAACGAAGGCGGGGGCAGTGAAAGAGTTTAACCGAGTTCGGTTTTCTCCTCGGCTCGCGATCGCCCAGATCTGCGACCGGTAGCTGAACACAGAGCGGCCGAAAAAAGAGAATATTCACCGAGGAGCCCATACAGACATTTTTCGGGTCTCTCGCCGAGGGACCCTCGTAGCTCCCAGAACGCATCCCCTTGTGCTTAGACGTCGGTTACGAGGACTACATTATGACCTGCAAATTTGTTATTTCATCATATTATCGCTAAAATCACTAAACAATGGGAATTTATTTATTGTCATTAAAAAGTATATGTTTTTTTCTCGAGTCTGTCTTTCAATGGTGATTGCAACGTGAAAATCGTATCTCTTACAGACAACTATATCAGTTCAATTTTCTATGGTATTTACATAGGATTATAAAGTTTTGCCGCCCCAGGCTGTCATACTTTTACTGCACGGTAATAAAAAGAGAAGACAGAGAGAGAGAGGAATCACAAATGCTTAACGTATTAAGTTCGAAGGCATTCTTTCGAAAAAATGGATAAATTATATTTAAAAATTAAAATATAGAAATACTTCATTAACATTTGTTTATATTTATATAATTTCGTCTTGTTATTGTTTTCATGCCGATCACTCATGTGTTAATGTATAAACTAGATTTCACGCGCGCAATTTTACGCGAATTTTGCCCACTAAGCACATCAGTTTAGTCAATTTGTTTACCCGCTTGAAATGTATTAAAAGTGCATGTTAAGACGTTATGAATACCCTGTTTTGAGCAAAATCTTTTTTCTTGTCTAAAACACCGTTTCAAAGCAGCTCAGGTTGTAGTTAGCCCGTGCAGTTTTGTCGCGGCGGTCCGTTCAGCGGGAGTATCGCCGCGCAGAACCTACCCCTAGCGAAAGGGTTAACGTTGACGCTATAAAATGCTGTGCCTCAAATAGATAACAAGCTTGCACGCGCGACATTGATCTCCGCCAGTGAAAAATAATCGCCGCGGCCTAACCATTGTGAGGTAGTCGAAGAAAGCGAGCGTTTTCAACCTCCTCTTCGTCGTCCTCGTCGTCGTCGTCGGCGGCGGCGGATTCCTCTTCTTTCCTCGAGGGAGCCACGACTGTGCCACGGTATCGCATCGGATTTCACGTGGCGTTTGCGGTTCCCGCGGGAATGGATACCCCGGTTATGGGTTACGGTTACGAGCGTCCGCGTACACGTTGGCCGGCGCGAGTTTAACCGTGAACGATGGAAATTACCCCGGTTACAGGCCGCGACACGGAAAGGGGTAAACAGGGGGAAGGGAGTTACGAAGGGGAATTTCGTGAGCGAAATTGCGGTTATCGCGACAGGTTCGTCCGTGACCATTCTTATATCTCAATCAGGCGACCGCCGGGGGTACAGTAACGGACAAAAGTTTAAGACGAGAGGATAACGTAAAACATAGTTTTAGGGTTTGCAAATATTGTTTATATATTCGTTTTTACTGTTATTATGGCAGAACTGTAGGAATGCGATCGAGCGGATGCGAGTTTAGGAAAATGTGAGGAATACTTGAGTTGAGCGATGGCCGTGTGAACGTAAGAATGTTTGGTCTCGAGCGTTTCTAAGACGTGAAAGATGGGCATTTGAGAAAACTGAGCGACTGTGGAATTTTGGGTGAACGTGACCGACTGAGAAAGATTTAGAATTAGAGAGAAAGGGAACGAGTGTTTGGAAGAATATATGGCGGGAAAAATGCAAGACTGAATGTTGAAAGAATTTGACTGTAAAGGCAGAAGGAGTGTCATTCTGAAGGAAGTAAGAACGTCAAATTTGCTAAGTTGAAAAGTCGTTTAAGTTGTTACTATTGAACTGTTTTAAATACATACTAATAATATTCTAAGCACTTCGCTTTATTTTATTCACATCTGAACCCTGTCATATCTCACTCCACTAAATAAAAATAGAATTTCCTATAGAACGCTATTCACTGATTAGCATAAAATACGAATTTTCTATAGAACGCTATTCACTGATTAACATAAAATACGAATTTCATTTATCGTCCTATTTCTTGCGAACTAATTAATTTACTTTCGTTGACTCTTTAGTCTTAAACTTTTGTCCGCTATTGTATGCCGCGTGCCAGGACCTTGGAATGTCCCGTTCGCGAGCTCCGATGAGCATTATCGCTGGACGTATTGTTATGGGTCGATAAAGTTTATACTGTTCGAGCGTGGTACTCGTTACGTCGAGGGAGGCTAGAGGTTGAGATGTTCAATGAATTGTCGTAGAAAATGCTTTTCTGCGGAGCATAACGGGGACGGAATTTATAGTCAGTGTTATGGTTGTAGGAACAAAAGGATCTGTTTTGGGGATGTTCTTCAGCTGAGAAGTGTGGATATCTAAGGTTTCAATTAGCGAGGTTATTCATGTGGATCTTGCTTTGTTTGGAAAGCAATCCGTGTTTAATCATCGAAAACTCGATATTGAATGTTGGCTTCTCAAAATTGGAAATCTTGAGTATTTATGTTTTTTTTTAAACTTTAATGCAACACGGTTCAAGCGCTTTTACTACTAATACCCTCAATGTTGGATTACCTAATAAACAAAAAATAGCATTCTCTGATTTTTTAAATATTTTACGTACATTAGTAGCATTGTGTTAAATGCTTGTATACTACACGTGTGTGCGAGAAAAAAGAAAACGGAAGTATGCAAAAATAAATATTTCTCATCTCAACATAAGTTTTGTGTCATTTCAAGAAATAAAATGTCATTTTATGGAATTGTTTGAGAAACTATGCGTTACATTGAACAACCTCAAAATCATTCAAATACTTAAGGTCTCTAAAAGTCTTAGCCTTGCACCGAATATTCCCAATACCTGTGTCGTTAATTCCAACATTTTTCTATCGATTCCGAATTCTGAGAAATCCCAGACTTTCATTCATTCGCGAAAATGTAATTCCAGTTACATCAGGTTCAAACGAACTCGATACTCGTAGCGATTTCGCTAAAAAGGAAGGAAGACAAATTAAGCACAAATAGCGATGCATACTCTTCACGACGTGTGGGCTGTTCGCACGAACGCGGGTCCAGGGAGTTAGCGTGTCCCGCAGCTGCAGCTGCTGCAAGCGCGTAGGACTTCGCGAGTACATAAACCGTCGACAGCGTCGGTTTTCTTCGACGCGAGCCCACGTCGTTCCCTTAGTTCGCTAGATCCCTGAGGGTGCGCCCTCGCTAGGTGTACCTCGGTTTAACACTTTGAAGCACACGATTTCAAGGAAAATAAAAACCCAAAAGAATTGAACGCCGGATAAGACATGTTATTGTTTTAAACACGAATATAAGACTAGCCAGGTCTCTACGATTTTTTATTATGAAAGATTTGCGAGTTTCCTGTTCAACGGTGAACAGGCGCCTTAACACTAGATTTACAGACATCTCTTGTATATTCATTTTTAATATTCATATATTAAGGAATAGGTGTACATCAAAAAGAATGTTAAATT
This sequence comes from Tetrapedia diversipes, assembly GCA_033822845.1. Lineage (NCBI taxonomy): Eukaryota > Metazoa > Arthropoda > Insecta > Hymenoptera > Apidae > Tetrapedia > Tetrapedia diversipes. The sequence goes on from JAOPTO010001870.1 coordinate 46,951, forward strand.
TGGGTATATTTGTATCGCTTCATCGATAAAAGTTAGCAAAAATTGTTAGGAGTAATAGTAATTGTTTTTGCAAATTTTACTCATGAAGTCCAAAACCCGTCAAATTGACGGATCCCGTAAATCAGGTGTTAACACTAGATTCACGGACATTTCTTGTGTATCTACTTCCAATATACATGTACTGAGGAATAAAGTATACATCGAACAAAATTTGAAATTGCTGAACTGAGAAGAAAATAGATTTGGGTATATTTGTATCGTTCCATCGATAAAAGTTAGCAAAAATTGTTAGGAGTAATATTAATTGTTTTTGCAAATTTTACTCACGAAGTCCGAAACCCGTCAAATTGACGGGTCCCATAAACCTGGTGTTAGCACTAGATTCATGGACATTTCTTGTATACCTACTTCCAATATACATGTACTGAGGAATTAAGTATACATCGAACAAAATTTGAAATTGCTGAACTGAGAAGAAAATAGATTTAGGTATATTTGTATTGTTCCATCGATAAAAGTTATCAAAAATTGTTAGGAGTAATATTAATTGTTTTTGCAAATTTTACTCACGAAGTCCAAAACCCGTCAAATTGACGGGTCCCGTAAACCTGGTGTTAACACTAGATTTACGGACATTTCTTGTGTATCTACTTCCAATATACATGTATTGCGGAATTAAGTATACATCGAACAAAATTTGAAATTGCTGAACTGAGTAGAAAATAGATTTGGGTATATTTCTATCGTTCCATCGATAAAAGTTATCAAAAATTGTTAGGAGTAATATTAATTGTTTTTGCAAATTTTACTCATGAAGTCCAAAACCCGTCAAATTGACGGGTCCCGTAAACCTGGTGTTAACGCGAAACCCGCTCGCTTAGACACGTGTAACGCGCTAGTCCCTATCACCGAGTAAGTAATTACTCGGGACGAACCGCGACTATCTCTCATCTCCTCTCTCTATCCTACGAAAGGGTTAAACAGAGAACGAAAGAGACGTGGAAGCGCGCGAGCAGATCCGATCACGCGAAATTGCCAGATAAATTGGCTCGGATGTAATCGGATACTTAATGGCCGTGATTAAACCCTCGACGAGCAAATTGCAGTTTAGAACGGTGACGAGCTGTGCTCGCTTTTGCTTAGGAGTTCGACGTTTCGATTTTTCACTCGTTTCTTTCGATCTTCCGAAGATTTCTCGGTTCTTTCGACGATTTCTCGGCGAGTGCAATTGCGAAAAGACGAGCGAGGGAAAAGAAGGTGAAAGGCTTGCTTCGATCGCGTTGATGTATGCTAATTTGGACAGGGTGGTGTGAATGAGAGGTACAATGAAAACGTTTTATGCAAAATCGACGGTTTAGCGTGCTTCGACAATTCTTTGTTTCTGTTTTAATTTCGCTAAGGGATTATAAATATGTTTGAGGTAGAATATTATTTTTCTGTTTTCCGTTTAAGGTGGTGCAACGTGGTGTCTGCTTACAGAGAACTGTATTATCGATTCATGGAGCGTATTATTGGAGAACGAAAGATACTACGAAAAATGATTAATAACTTTCCTTTGAAGGATAAATTAAATTTTACTAGGGAGAAAATGTTTTTTAGGTTGTTCTTTAAGAAAGAGAACGTGAATGTCGGTTACAAAGAGGATAATAATGTAAGACACCTATAATGTACATCTTTAAAGATTTATGAGTGTATTGGCAATATGAAAATTGATACTTTCTATTTTTATTAAAATACGTGCTGTGAGTTGCTCTTTTTATTCTCGTCGATCACAATCACGTGATGCGAATTCCAGTTTCCTCCAACATCACCACGATGGCGCCATCTACCAAAGTATCGCCAACTTCCAAGAGAAATATCGAAATTCACCCCTCAGATTTATTTTATAACGCATCTATATAATAACAATTATGAGTTTAGATTCATCTGCACCTCTACTATCCAAATACTATAGTAAACTGTAAATACTCATAAATTTATAGGAAATTGAAACACGAAAATTCTATTCAAAATAAATTAAACATTATAATATTTAAAAACTGAATAAATACCCCTTTAAAACGTACAAAAATTTAAATTTGCATAAATCCTCATTTTGCATTCTTATGATGTAAAACAATGTACCTTTCTGTATAAGCTTGTATGTAATTTTACTTTTCTTTTTAATTATTTTTATTTTTACTACATTACTCCCTTATAAAGAGTATTTACTCGTCAAATAAATAAATAAATAAATAAAATAAATATTCGAGGTCTCCAGCTAATCGTAACGTTAAAATTTAACAAATATTCGATCGTTTCGTATAAACGCAAACGGGGCGGAGGGGGGGGGGGCATTTCTCGCAGGACGAAATTGAAGAGGAATGTAATGGCCCCGCTGAACGAGCATCTTTCGCGAATTAATTCAGCTTCCCCGCGGTGATGCTGGAAAAATTCATCGGATGTAGCCGCGTGGTTTTGCGGCCACCGTGGTCCCCAAGGTAGAAACGCATTCCAACGGAAGTCCAACAGCGAAACGACGAAGAAGAAAAGGCGGCCGTGGATCCGCGTGGCAATTTTTTCGCGAAAAACACGCGTTTCTGGATAGTGCGGGACGGCAAGAAGAGGATCGACAATGGCATGGTCCCGAAGAGGATCGGCGGCATCCGACGACCCTCGTCCCTAAATGGCCACGAGGTGGAGATGGTACCATTAAGGGGCATGGCGAGAGTTTCCGTCGCTTCCATTCGCACAAACCCGATGGAATCGTAATCGAACGCGCGTAATGATTGACTTCTGTGTAATTGGAAGAAACGAATCGAGAGGAAATCGCTGCTTCTTTCTTTTTTCTTTGAAATCTACAGTGGTTCGCGTGTTTGTTCTCAGACTTCGATACTCTGCGAACTAACGTGGTGTCTTTTTGTGGAGCATATTGATTTGTGGATTTTTAATCGGTTAAGAGAATTGCTTGCAATTGTTGCGTTCATAGTAATTTTATCGATAAATTCTATCAAATTGTAGGGAAACGTTAAAATAGTAATGACAATAATAAGAAATGCTGTAAAAGAATATTTTAAAGGTTAGTCAGTGTTTTTGAAAGACAAAAGCGGGTGGTTATGTATAAAATATTGATTATTAACACCCATCCGACCGGAAGCTTATTAACATTTAGCTAACCGCACGGTGTCACACCTAACCGAACACTGTTCATCGCGTATTAAGAATTTGTTAAAAATTATACTTTGGAAAAGCGGAAAATGCGTTTGACAGACTGTGAACAACAGTAGTTCAAGACTAACTAATAACAAAAGTAAATAGAATTAATTGTTGTAGAAGAAATGGGAGATCTCTCCATTCGATTGGCTAAGTGTTAAATATTGTAGCTCACGCAGCTGTCTACAATCTACATACTCCTATTTCTAAAAAGGGAAATGTAATTTTTCCTAAAACACGAACGTATTTATTTGTTTAACACTATCGCATCAAAGACAAATAATTTTAACGTAACAAATTCGTTTGTGCCTTCGAGAAAGCAGTACGTCAATCATTTGTTAGCTGGTGTAAGCGTAAAGAAGTGAAACGCTAAGAAGAAAATATTGCACTTACCTAATTTCGGTGTTTAGACACGAAAAATTCGTAGAGGTTGCAACGTCCTTTACGTTTAGATCCATGACGAAGCTTGGATTGATTGGGAATAATTAGCGGACACTTTTTGCGATGAAAATTTTCAAAGAAGTTAACTGGAAATGATACAGCTACTAATTTGTAGGTTTCGCAGCTGGCATCTTCGGTATTCCGACATGCTCTATCATTTCCGCGGAAACGACCGAGTCATTCTAACATTCTTGACACCGTAACATCGTTCTCTGGATTACACAAATAGACAGACGATAGAAGCACCGTTTATGGAACGTGTAAACCGAAGAGATCGTAAATTAAACGTCGAATCGTGTGGAACTTAATTTAATACAAAGGAATGTGGCGTTTCAGTATCATTTCGGTGAAACTGAACTCAAATCGCAAGCATCAACGAGTACAAGCTAGAATTTACCAGGACAAGAAATTCTTAACAGCTTGCTGCTAGGAGTAACTTGCAAGGAGACCAAATTCTCTAAAAAATTATTACCTTCGATATCCCAGAATTCTGCTGGATACTCATCGATCTTCGATTCGTTCGAGTTCAGTCACCGAAAATTCTTAAGTAAACGTGTTCAACACTCGTAGACCAGGAGGCGTTCAATTTTTTCACCAGTTTATTAACCCTCACATTTCCATCCCTCTCTTATTGCCTATTGTCCGTGGTTCCGCCGGTTGACGAGCCGATAAAGCAGGGAGGAGAAAAACTCCGTGTGTTCCGGGGCGAAAACGTTCGGGATAAAAAACTCAGAGGTGTGCCAACGGTGTTCCGTGTGTGGCCCGAATCGATCGGGCCATGGAACGGGAACGGAAAGGGCCCGGTCCTCGTCGGGTGTTCCGGTGTGTACAAATATTGTCGTTCAAATGTGATACAAAAAGGGCCGCGAATCGGGACGAACGACGGTTTTATAAAAGGGTAGGGATCTGCCGGAAGAATGAAAGCGGGGGATCGAAGGTTCAGAAAAATTGTGCGTTTATTAGAGAAGATGACGCTCGGCCAGTTTCACCGTGTCTCGCTTATTCGCGTCGGTTGTTCCGCGTTTCTCTTTGCCCCGGTCTTCGCGCGCGGCAACCCCTGCCGTCGTTCTTTTCCACCCCTTTCGCTTTTTTCACTTTCGTTCCCACGAAGAATCTCGTCGCGACCAGTCACGCTTCCAGCGCGGATCTGTTCTCCTTGTTTCTCTGCTTATTCGCTGAATACATTCATCGAGGTATCGATAGGGGGACAAAATCATCGGGTGGTGTATTGTAAGGTATATAAAAATCAGACGTCCTTCGATAACCATCCCTTTTTCAATGGACGAAGTTTCGGCGCGACGAGGCGCTCGAACGAGATTCTACGTGAAACGACAGGCTTACGGGGTCAAAGAGGAACCAACCATATGTTTCCTTCCGTCGATCCGAATTGTAAGATGGAGGGGGGGTGGGGGTGGAAAACAACGAGACAAGGGTTGAAAGTAGCGTCTTTTGTTGGCTGTGTGCGTTGCTCGATCGCGAATGGTGTCCTCTCGCAATGGAACTGGATTTGTTTACGGAAGAACGAAAAAAATCGTCCGGATCGTGTCTCTCTTTCTCACTTACGTTACGCTCGCTCCCTCTCACTCTCTCCCGCCCTTTCTCTCCCCCACGCGCGTTAATTAGCAGCCTGCCGCTGCTTTTATAATGCCGAACATACGTATGTAGCACATGTACGTGATTTCGTATATATTTATAATATATATATATATATTTTTTTTTTATTTTGCTTCGGTTTCCTTTTATATTCGTATATGTATATATGTATATTCATCATATATTCGCATGTATAATTAGCCTTATCCTCCTCCGCCGTCGTGTTAACTATCTAGGATATTATCTACAGGGCAGTAGCCAAACGCTGTGACTGACTGTGCGAACTTTGGTTTCGTTCTTTTTTCCTTTTTTTTTTTTTCTTATTCGACTCGCTGTCTCATTCTTCGCTTCTCCTTTCCTCTTCGCTTTGTGCAATCAGCTCGTGACGATTTGGCGCGTTCTTCTCGCCCCCCTAAGCGTCGTCGATCGACGAGCATCGGTATTAAAACGTATGTATATTTTCGATCGTTTTGATCGACACCCCGTTTCATCCTATTTTTGATACAAAAGGTTATTTAAAAAAAGGCGAGGTACACATGGTAGAGATGGTATTAAACAAGAAGTTTAATACAAAGAAGTCGGGTTTCCGTTTCGAGTCACTCTCTCGCTTTTCGTTCATCCTGCATTTTATCGTTTGCGCGCGAGATTAGGGATGAAACTGTGCGATCGCAGAGGAACGTGACTCCGGTTTTGGTTAGATTTATCGATCTTATCAGGTTATATTTGACAGGCAGGCAAAATTGTGCAATTCTCGGAGGAAATAGTGTATCCTGGTTACGTGTCCGATCGTGTGCGTGTATTCGAGCGCGTGTCTTGTCCGAGGCACGCTTAAATTCGGTTCGTTTCCGGTTCGATGAATCCGCTCGTTCCTCGTGTCCCTCCCTCTGAGCCCGGTCACGTGAGATCCATCGAGATGAGATCGACTCGTCTATCGTTCGACCGTGTAAAATAATATTAACGACGCTGATTAAGTACCTTCGACAATGGATTTCAGGTGTACAAAGAGATTGGAATCACACGGTCGAATAGACTGCAATAATTTAGACCGCGGATTTCTTTTTGCATTCGTAGGAAATCTAAACATGCAAAAAAGCATAAAAAACGCGTGTAATACGTAACATTTCGAAGTGAATTAAATATTATAATGTTCGGAGAAGGAAACAAATTTCTATTCACATTCCATTCCACTTGTCAATTTGCATAAAAATTCGCGGTCTACTAATGACCTACTACTCAAATCGTTGGTGCTAAAAACGAAGTGTTGTTCTTCTACACGATCTGTCTCATCATTTTTACAGGAACAAAAACGAATAAAATGTTCGCTTCGGTTGTTCGTAGACACTGAAATATAAAATCGGAAGCGTCACGTGTGAAGCGACAAAATGGCGAACTGTGTTTCGAACGATGATTCGAACTTGCGTTTCGAGTTAATACTTTTCATCCGCTTAGGCCTTTCCTCTTAGCGACGCGATCGTCTTCGAGCGATGCTGACTAGATCGTACATCACATTTCATTTTTTGCTTCATCTCTTCTTCATACACTCTTCTTTCTCTGTTTGGTCGTCGAAGTAATCGGGGCGCATCTTTGGTGTGTCTCACTGGCAGTAATTCGGTGTGTTCTGTTTCAGGGATTACGAGATCCTTCACTCTCCGATACGACGGCCATTTTGACTGCCATTTTGACGAACTGTCCGCGCGAGACGAAACAAAATGGCGTGCGACTTCAAGATGCGGCAGGCATATGATAGGGAAGATCATCGAGGACCTCTTTCTTGTCGTTTTCGTCGTTTCTTTTCATTCTTCTTATCCAATCGCAGAGACTAGAAGAGACTTTTGACTTGATGCGATTAGATAGATTTCAAAATGGCGATCGATTACGGTTGATGTTTGGCTGTGCAATGCTTTGTGCGTAATACAGTATCTATTGCAAATGAAAATTTATGCAGCCATTAAAGGTTCTCGACACGCTTCTACGAAATTTTTTCGAATACAAAACAGAAGGTTGAATTAAATACATTTCCTTTGTTAATTGGATTGTCGAGGCGTTTGTGTCGTACCGCTCGATCTTGAATCGCTAATGTGTCGTGTTCGAAGAGACGTCGATGGGTCAAAGAAAAATATTTGAAAAGTGAAGTCGAGGATGACTTACACAAATTAGAGATTCAAGGTTCGGTGCATAGATTTGACGAAAGGAATTTATAATTAATTACCTACGACGCTATTGTAATGCTAATAAACAAACTGCGAATTTCATGTCTACCTTTCCGTCAATTTCTAAAACGGATAACAGAACGAAATTTGTACATTTTGCGTCATACTTGCATGAAATTCGCAATCTAACAATAAAACGCTACATTGCGCCTTTACAATTAAACTGTATCATCTTTGCGCACGTTGATATTCTAACATTTACCCTCATCGAATACATTTTTCAATCCCAACCGGACTCCATCTCCACAACCATTTCGCGAGCAAGCATCCCACGAACGAGACTCCGTTCCAAGTTTGTCTTTTAATAAATCACTTCACTCTGTTCATGGTCCCGTAACAGAAATCGCGGCGGCCGTGACAGTACGAACGAGAGGCGTCGTCTCTCATCGATTCCCTAATTCGACCGTCACCTTCGCAAATAAGACCAGGCGAGATACGTGTCCTCTGCCTGGAAAAGTGATATCTGCTACTGTCAGCAGTCACGCCGTCGAAAAGACGTCGGGGAGAGAATTTTCTCTCTCGTGGGAGTCTCGTCGGCGGTATGCTCGTCACCTATCACGTTTCCTGACGTTTCCTCGATACTTCTACGCGACTCCGAGCACTCAATATTAGATCAGCTCAACGAAAATAGTTTCCAGCGACGGATATTGCTTCCGCGGCGTTCGTTTCATCGCAGAAACACGGGGCGTCCACCGTCGTGCAAAAACCGTTCGAACGACGGACCTGTGTTTGGCGCGACTCTGATCAAGGAGAAACGAAACTTAATTGTCGCGAGAGAGGAAATGAAATCGGAACACCCGATAATGGATCAGAGAACGAGCATGCTGAACGATGCCGCAGCTATAAATCAATTTTGTCGCAGCAAATCCACCAAAGATCTTCCCTGGCGGGCGCCACGCGAAAGGGATTCGATCGAACGAAGCGAGAAAGAGAGAAAGGGGAAGCAGAGGGACCGAGCGAAGCGGACGGGGTTGTGAAAGTAAAGAGGCGAACGAAAAGGCTCGAGCTGGGAGAGACAAAGAGAAGACTCGGTTGATTCGTTATCGAGCAGATTGTGGGTGGTCGTGTGCGGAGGGGATCTGCGGAGAAAGAGAGAGAGATCATCGGCGACGAACAGTCGCGAAGGACGATGGAACCTAGGAACTTCCTTGAAAGATAAACGTCATCCCCGACCGACCCTCGCGTGTGTACGTGTGTCTCGCGATTCCTCGATATCATCTACTCGTGCGTCACGCGTGAACGAGCGTGTACCAAATTGTCCAGACGTGGAAGGAAGAGAAATAGAATGAGAGAGAGAGAGAGAGAAAGACAGAGAAAGAGTGTGTGTATGTATGCATGTATGTATGTCGGTGACCTAAACGCGATTCGCTGCGCGCGCGCGTGCGCGCGTACGTACTCCTCTTCTTTCTATCCTCGTTTCTCTTCTTCGTTCTTCCCCCGTTGCTGGATTTCGTCTTCGTTTACGTTCTTTTTTTTTCTTCCTTAGTTACTTTATTTATTTAATTATTTACTTAGATCAGTCCGTCGTCAAGTTCGTGTGCACGTTGGCCCCGATGTGGCGTCGCGTGGAAGAGCGAGTCGCGAGCGTTTCCCCTTCGCGAGGCGAACCTTCTTCCTCTGGCTCCGTTCACCGGAAGGAACGGAGGTCGCCCGGGAGTCTCCACGTTAGAGACGTCCCGGTTCCCCTTTCATTCTCGTGTTCCCGTTATCTACTACGTTCGAGGGTAGAGACTGGAGGCGCGTCTCGACGCCTCGCTGAGCTGGCTTCTCCGTTGCTGCTGGCCCGAGCCGATGTCCTCCGGCTCGCGTCGTCATCGGCCAGCGTTGACAGCGCCTCGCGGTCCCCGGATGTCGCCTCGGGGCGCTCGCTGAGAGACGGAAGCTGGTTGGTCCGCTGCCACCCCATCGTTTATCGTCGACGAGCGATTACGTGGCGCTCTTCTTCCCCTTCGGCTTCGCGATGGAATGCTCCTGGTTGTTCGAGCCCGTCGTCCCGGTGCTGAGTCTAGCCACCCGTCGGTAGAGCTCGCTGTTCACGAAACGCGGGTACGAGTCCCGGTGCATCAGCGTGTAGATCTGCAGCTGGGCCTCGTCGAAGGTGTGCGGCGTAGGCTGCACCATATTGCGGTTCACTATCTCGCGCACTTGCGAGTCCAGGCTCACCTGAAATTCGAAGTTGCTGATCAGGGGTGGGGGTTGATCTGTGGTGGTCTTCGAGGTGTCGGAGGAAGGTGGATTTAGACTTTTGCTGTAGGTATACCAATGGTTCGTGGCGTTGTTACCGAACTTGAGGAGTCGGATGCAAGCTGGGGTCTAAGCAGATGGTTTATCTGTTCTTCAAAGTTTAGCTAGGTTTAGATAAGTTTTGTTAAACCTAGACGTTAACCCTTTGACATGCAATGACGTCTGGGAGACGTTAAGATGTTTTGAAATATTTCATACTTTACAGAACTACTAATTTATTATTTTGTAATGTTACTTAATTATTGTCCTTTAATATTATATATCAATCTGATTAAATGTTATATAGCAACGCAAATTTCAAAATAAAATGTTTTGTTTCCAAGCTTGCACATAACTGTTCAGTCGAGCCAAATTAAATGGTATTTTTCAAACGCATCAAATTCCGTTTTATTTGTGTGTCAAGGGGTTAATTAGGTTCGGTTAACTATCAGCTTCTTAAGAGTTAGAATTGCGAATTTAAAAAGTTTCGAGTGACGACGAGATTATTGGTTTCTCCATAAAAAAATTTGATCGATCAGATTTTTGTAGTTTGGATTTATCATTCTATTTGCAGCAATAATTAGTAGCCTTCTATTTGGTGATAGAGGAAAAAGAGTTTATGAAAACGAATTAAACGGATGAAATGACAATTTATTGCAGGAGTTGTTTGAAAATTGTTGTTGTTATTTTAGGAACAATATTTTTTCGTTAAAATATTTGGAGGTACACAGTTGTCTGTGATTAAACAGCTTCGTGAGATCAAGCTGCACGGATGTTTGGCAGGCGATAAGGAAAGCGATAACAATCGGTCATTTCCACAAGATACCGGATTTCCCACAATGTTATGCAGATTACATATTAATGTACACGTTTAACCAATGTGTTCGAGTACAGCAGATGGCTGGTCGGCACTTATGCCGAAAACAAACACGTTACTATAACAGAGAAAGGAAGTTTAACTAGGGCTGTTTGGTAAATGCGAACCCGCCTCGGAAAAACTGTCGGCAAAATATACATTAGATAATTCCATCCTACCTTTTCTACGTTAAATTTTGATATTTACAGAAATTTTTGAATTTTGCAAGTTTAATTAGAACAGTTAATTTTTTTTTTTTTACAAACGGATTTTATCAGATTCAGGAAACCAAGATCTTTTACTTTATCTTAAAACATTAAAACGCAGCAGATATTTTGATCAGTTTTATAGACCTATAAATCTTTGATGATTTAAACATATCAATGCAAGCTTTCCACTAAATACCATTAATCAGTATCATTAAAATACAGCTAACCTGCGATTGATAGTTGCTTATGATCTGATTCTTAACTTTTCATTTTTGTACGTGAAAATTTGTATTCACATTTCCATTCGATCCTTACCAATTCTTAATTATTCATGAAAGTTTCTTAGCTAATTGTAAAAAAAATGATTAGTTAAACGTTTGTTTCTGTTATATACAGGGCAAATCTGGTAATCGATACCTGTTTAAATATGAAGTTAATCGTTAATACGTTCCGTGGCACGCCGTTTTTTGAAGATTTTCCGTTCAGCCCGTGCGGGGCGTATACGACCCACACTTTTATAATTAAACAATGTTTTTCACCTACATACGCCTTACAATGTTTCAATAGTACAAAACCAAGATTAAAGTTTTTTAAAAATTCTTCATTTTACATTGAGAATACCCACCGAATGGCTTGAACGAAAAGTTCAGCGTGGGGCGTATACGATCCACGTGGCACGGAACGTGTTAATAAGTAAATAAATAAATAAATAAGCCAACCTCTTTCTCCGAGACTGTGGATATGTAACGATCGTAGATGTAGCGCGCGTTCTCCTCGATCGTCTCGGGGTTGTTCTCGCATTTCAGCTGCTCGCAGGCCAGCCAGAACGCGATGTTCTCCTCGCTGTACTCGCTCACTAGGAACTCCCTGAAGAACTTGCGGCCGGCGGTGCTCCTCATCAGCTTGTCGAACGACGAGCCCCACGACCTGATCTCGTCCAGGCTGCACTCCACGTTCCCGTCGAGGCCGTCCAGGCCGTCGAGCCCGTTCCCCGCCGCCGCCAGCTCGCCCCCAACGCCGCCCCCGTGCTCGCCCGCGTTGCCTTTTTTCTTCGCCTGCTCCCCCGCGCCACCAGCGCCCCCCGTGTTTCCGCCAACCGCCGCCAAACTGTCAATTTTAATCCACGATCAGCTTCGCTTCGACTTCATTTCGACGCTTAACCTATGTATGCATTTCTTGGGGTTTTGTTGGCTCTTGGGAACTCTGTGATACTTCTAGGGGTCGGTGGGAAGGGTGGAGGAGGATTGATCGACTGTGTTTTGCTACTCGAAGTTCTCGTTTCGTACAGTTTGAGAGCTGGATAAATATAAGTACGATGAAGGGTTGTGTGTACGATGTTGATACAGTTGAAGCGAGTAGCTGCTTTGGTTAACCGTATAAAACAGCAATTTTATTTTAGGAACTTCCATGATAGATATTATAGGCCATCATTGATACTCGTCTTTCATACAGCACAATTCTTTTCGCAGTTTAAAGAAAGTCTCGAGATTCCCACGCGGTTTCCATGAAAGATACAACACCGCGTATCTACGAAAAACTACATTTCTCCGTACAGAGTTCATCCCTACACGTATTGCGCGAAATTCCCGTTGTAGCGAAATTCGCACAACCAACGAACCGAATCTTTCACCTCCATCCCTCCGCCGCTGTGCAGCAGCTACGCTGCCCGAGGTTACAATCGCGCGACAGCCACGGAACCGAGGGGTGAAAGAAAAATAAATTCCTCGGAAACAGAGAAAGAACCAGAAGAAAAAGGAAATAAGAGGAAACTCCGAGGTTGTTCGATGCGTCAAGAGAGACGATAAGCCGGGACACGGAACGCACGAAAATAGGTCCCGCGTCCCGTAGACGGCCGCCATTATTCCGGAAGTTGGCTCGTTCCGTTCCGGTCGGCGACGATAACGCGTCGGAAGAGCACGGTCGAGGATAAACAAGCAGATAGGGAAACTCTCACGCGACCAGCTCGGAAAAACGTACCCCCCCCCCCCCCCGGCTACAAAAGGGGGTTTCCGCCAAGGGTTGACACGTGTTACGCATCCGGCGAGGGGATCCTCCGTCGCCTAATCTATCGACAGACAGAGAGGCGGTTATCGCAGGGTCGAAACGGTCTTTTCTTGGAAAACTTCGACCGACGAACGCTTGAACGTTTCCTTATCGCGGAAAATGTCTTCCGCAGACGGGGGATGCTACGCGGTGGGTTTCTATGCGCGTGTTGGACGGCGAAGAAATATTGTTACGAGTTGTTTGTTTCGCGCGGAGGAGTTCAAAGTTGGCGATGGGTTCGTTTGGCGGGCCGCAATGAGTTGTGTTATTGATTGATATCGGTCGAGGGCGGGATTAGGTTCTTTTTGCTTCGTCGAGCACACAGAATTTCGATTGGTCGATGCTGAACGGGCGTCGTGCTGTTCTGACGTCTCTCTTCGTTTGTTGGAGACTTACGCAAAACCGAGGAAAGAATTTTTGGAACGATGTTCATGAGAGTTTGAAACGGTATTTATGAGAGAGGAGGTTTAACCCTTTGCAGACGAGTGTCGGATATATCCGCCCAACTCTCGCGCTGCGGCTGGCGTTTGTCTGTCGTAAACGACATGTATAAGATACGCATGGATATACTAGCCTAAGAAGTCAAGTTGGCCTAAATTTGTTTGTTTATGAGTTTGTTAGATTTTATGAAAAATTTATTTAAATACAGCTTTAGTTTTTATAACACAAATGCGCGACGTAACTATTTTCTTTACTGCTCCGTCCGCAAGGGGTTAACGTTGGACCGCCTTAGATTGGGGATGATTTGAAATTCTTAAAGATCGTAGTGAAAATTTATCTTTATACGAAGATTTTTTTAGTAAGTACAGCAAAAGTTTTTATTAATTTTAATAAATTCTTGTTTCAAAAAATCGAGCGTCCAATTTTCACTACTTTGGGAACGGCAAACGTTTCATTCTTTTCAATTGGTACATACAAATTTTGGGAACCCTTTTTAACCCAATTATTTAGATTAACCAAACATTTCGTTTGCTATGTTTCCTCACTCGATCCACGTTGTAGAATTTAATTTTTTAACATGCTTGTTACGCGTACGACTCCTTTTCATAACCGTCGACTGAAACGAAAAGAATGGCGAAGAATGAAACGTTAACGATAGGCGTCGAGATCGGATTAATGGATGAAGGTTTCAAAGAACGAACTGTTTTAACAAAACGCAGCAGTCTGGCCTGCTTACCATTTATTCCTGCGTGCAGCATGAAACAGAAAAGAGTGTACGTGGACACGGTTGTTCCTTGGTAAATAGGTCGTAGAGCCCCGTTTCAAAGACAATGGACTGACATCGTTTCGCTGACGATTATATATTGCTAAACGCGGCGATAACGGTTTGTCGCGTGGCAGGATATACGCGAGCTATCGCGGGACAGTTTCGAGGATCGATTGTTCCCAGCCACGGTCCCTTTTTCCGCGACTAATGAGAACGTTCGATCGACTCGTTGCTTTGCAGCTTTAACCACCAATACCCGTGGCAAAGACTTTCTTTTTCAATTTAATGATAAACCGACGCAATTTAAGGATGCTTCATTGTCTTTGACGGCTTAATTAAAATGCAATGGTTAAATCAATGGAAGTTGAGCTAAAAACGTGATCTACTATAAAGATAAATACTCATAGCGATGACATTATTCGTGGAGTTCGTTTCAAGGTAAAATCAAATACTCGGAATCTAAATTGAAGATTTGAATTGAACAGAAAGTTAGAAATTTCCAACGTAAATCATATACGAAAGACTAAAACTGAATGAAAAATCGTTGGAAACCCATTATTTCACGATTAACAATACATAATTACCACAATCTACCCGTTCTAACATAAAATTACTGTAATCGTGCGGTACGAAATGTACCGTATTTAGGATCTGTTCCTCGACAAATACCAATAAATCAGTTCCCTCAATTTACTTACTACACGAGTAGAACACCGAACTCTGATACACTACGGATACCACCAATCTTTATTATAAATCACATATTCCATCCAATCTCACGCTACCGCAATCGATGCATCACCACGAGAAACGATCCTCCGCCGTCCCCACCTCCCTACGCCCGTCCGTGGAATCGAAGAATCTCCCTCGTAACGACCACCCTCGCCCCCGATTCCCCACCCGACCCTCTTTTCCAATAAGAATCACCGTGGCCACGGAGGAGGGGGTAAACGCCCCACGAAACTTCGTCCAGACAGCGAGCAAACGGAAAGAAAAAGCAGGAGACATAGACAGGAACGGTAATACCACGAGCAACTGCAACAACAGCACCAGCACAGGCAACAGTTGTCCTTCTTCGAGCGGCCCATGATCCCCGTCGGCTGGCGTTGCTGTTGCTGCTGCGGCTGCTGCCCCGGGGGCGGCTGTTGTTGCTGCTGTTGCTGCTGCTGCGACGGCTGCTGCGACGGGTTGTTCGCGGAGCCGCTCGCCTGGCCTTGGCTCTGCGCGCGGAGCCGGCACCCACCGGCGACACCCTCGCCGCCCCCTGTCCCGTGACTAACGCCGATCCCCATTGCAGTTGCACCGATTCCGCTCGACATCTGCAAACGAGATCTGGTCTGGTCAGCCGGCCCTCCCAGCGCCGTCGTCCGTCCGCTAAAAATAAGCGCACACCGGGTCACTCGAGCGACCGACCTGCTGGATCGACACTTTTCTTTTTTTCGCGCGACCTTAACCTTCTTCCGGCGGACGTCTCGCCGAGGAACGTCTCCGGGACGCTTAGTCCTTCGGTAGGCTGTTTCTATCTTTTTCTTAGTTCGTGCGGGGGAAGTCGGGGAGAAGGGGGAGACATTTTTAGCGAGTGTTGTTTTTTGAGGGGAACAGGGAGAAATTTTGGGGATGATGTTCCTTGAGGGTGGTGTACTGCAGATTTTTGTATGCTTATCGGAAGTAGTGGAGAGTATCTTAGTTCGTACGAGGAAAGTTGTGGGAAAGGGGGAGTGTTCTCTTTTGAGGGGAACGAGGAGAAATTTTGGGGATGATGTTTCTTGGGGGTGGTGTACTGTAAATTTTTGTATGCTTATTGGAAGTAGTAGAGAGTATCTTAGCTCGTGAGAGAGAAGTTGTGAGAAAGGGGGAGTGTTGTTTTTTGAGGGGAATAGGGAAAAATTTTGGGGATGATGTTCTTTGGTGGTGGTGTACTGTAGATTTTTGTATGCTTATGGGAAGTAGTCGAAAGTATCTTGGTTTGTGCGAGGGAAGTTGTGAAAAAGGGAGAGTGTTATTTTTTGAGAGGAATAGGGAAAAATTTTGGGGATGGTTTTTTAGGGGGGTAGTGTACTGTAAAGTCTTATACGTTCATGAGGAGTATTCCCGAGTATTAATTTGGGAAGATTCTTTTTCTGATATGAGCGAGGTACAGGTTTTAATATCCGAGAGATGAAGCAGATTTTTGTCTAGCTTTTCTTTGAATTTGTACAAAAATATGCACTATGGTAATGATATTTAGAGTTGGGAAATAGTAATTATAATGACAAAAAGGGAAGAATAATTTCAAATCAAATTGAATAGAAAATGCTTTCGAATCCTCTGAGATATGTATTTCTCGCCAATTTTATAAAATTGTACTGCTAGAATCTGAATATTTTTGTAACAACCCGCATCCACCTCAAATACCTATTTTGTTCAGTTACGAATAAATTATGTAACCGTAATTAATGAAGAGTAATCGCTTAAGGACTTGATGTTCTCGGAAACGATAGTTTGAAATTGTGTATTAGGTTACGATGACGAAATTTGTGTTAATAGAGGTGGACCTACCCTGCACAGGGTTTCGATTAGGGTAATACGATTAGGATACACGGAATTGGTAAGGAAAGCAGCGTAATCGTTAGGTCGAAGGAACGGACGAACCAGAAGTGTATGTTAATTACCAACAATCGTCGTTAGTAACGAACGAAGCGTGAATAACGATTATTTCTCCATTAAATCCAACCCTTGAACGGATTAAAAATGCCGTGAAAGATAAATTTATAAAGGATTCTAGAAGGGTTGCAAATTCCTCGTTTTTTGTCCGTTCGGCAAACAGAGAGCTTCGTCGAAACTTTCCGAGTATCGAGTTTGTCGAGAACGTCCGCGTAATTCTCTTTGATATTCCAGTTTATTGGAGCGACGAATCGAAGTGGCCGAAAAGAGGTCGGTTTCCACGGATCAGGGATGGTTTTCGGTTAACCCTTTCGCTACGGCTGTCCAGTCCGCCAAAATACCGTCACTGAACGAAAATTCGCATCAGAAATATGCACTGTACATGTGGTTTCCGTATATGTATACGTTTTTCTAAGTTTTAAATAGCTACTGCGCCGAATAAAACAATCATTGCTCTAATCTAACAAGTATATTTACATTTTTAACCCTTTGAGCGCTGAATACTCTTCGCCTAAATGC
>JAOPTO010001870.1:64584-217606 GCA_033822845.1 Tetrapedia diversipes
TTGTCGCACGCTCAACTGCGCCCATCGATCTGCTCTTGCACGTACAAGTACTTTTAGAGTTGACGCGGAATCGATGAGGTACAAATGAAAGATTCGCCAAAGGGATATTGTGAACCGTGGCAATTATTTCTAAATATGAATATTCTAAGAACGCGAGAGTTCGTTGAGGCCATTAATATACTAGCGGACAAAAGTTTAAGAGAAGAGGACAATGTAAAGCATAGCTTTATGGTTTTTAAATATTGCTTATACATTTATTTTTTATTGTTACTACGATGAACACTATTTACCGATTAACATAGAATACAAATTTTATTTATACTGTTGTTTCTTATTGATTAATTAATTTATTTCCTTTGACCCTTTGGTCTTCAAATTTTGTTCGCTACCGTATCTTCGAAAATCTTAAAAATTCCTAACTCACGATTACAACGTTAAACCGCAATAAGTTGTCAAGAAATCGTAACGAACTCGAGGGAAGTCCAGATTTTTAAAATTCTCTCAATGCGCTTTAAACGAGCATCCTAAAAGCGTCCGTAAACGATCTTAAAAAGCATCTAAAGGGATCTAAAAATATGTTATAGAACGTTTTTTTAAGTTTAAAAACGGATTGTAAAAATGTTTTCGAAAATTTACTCGAATCGCTTAACCCGAACCTAACGCAAATTCCAAAGCGGATCAGTCGAGCATCCTTCTTCGTCCATCCCAAATCGCGTAGATCGATTCTCGAATGATCACAATCGTGTACAGCCCCTTCCCCCCGCCTCTCTTTCCCCAGCTTTGTCCGCTTTATTTTTACACGCCGCTGTATATGGATGATCCGCTTCGCGAACAGCATCGCCACGATAACGAGCGCCTCAGAGTCGCTACCACGGGCTGTGGGCAGCGACTGATAAACAACAGATACTCCCGTGGTTCTCATGTACTTACACGAGGACGAACGATCGAAAGGAGTTTAGCCCTTTGCACTCGAAAGGTGACTTTTAGTCATCTAACAATATTAACCCTTTGCACTCGAGAGGTGACTGTTAGTCGTTCAATGATGTTAATCTCAAAAATTTTCAAATTCGAAATAATTTATTTGTTTACACTACTTTCTCGTTGGAAGCTCATAACTCAGGAGTAGGTGCGAGCATATGATTACTAGAGACTCGAAATTATATCCACATTTAACCCTTTGCACTCGAGAGGCGACCGTTAGTCGTTCAATGATACTAACTTCAAAAATTGTCAAATTCGAAATATTTACTATGATTCACGTATATTAAACTTCATTTAGTTTAGTTAAGTCGTATATTAAAATTTACATATATGACTATTTAACGTCCGGGTCTGAACTAAAGTCAGAATATTTGAGAAACTATCATATGCTAGGATTACGATGTCCCATGAGAGGGGACAGCCGAGCGCAAAGGGTTAACACATCTTTTGTGGGCGCGATTTGGGTTACGCGAACACCGAGAGCTGGCGTATCCAGGTAGCAATAATAATAACGCGAAATGAAAGGGAAATCGTATACGCCTTTATAAACATCAACATTTTTTGTTTCTTTGTTTTCCTTGCTAAACTCTGCGAGTGTGATCTCAGTCTCCCGCATACAACGTCCATTATTTTCGTAAACGTAATTACAGTCTCCCGCGTTCAACGATTGGCCGCAGTAGAACTGTGATTCGCGTCATCCGGAAAAGATGCGTTAACTTCAAAGATTTTTAAGCGCAAAATATTTAGTTTGTAAGATTCGCGTTTATATTAAACTTCGTTTAGTTTGGTTAACCCTTTGCACTTGAGAGGTGACTGTTAGTCGTCTAACAATGATACTAACTTCAAAAATTTTCAAATTCGAAATATTTACTAAGATTCGCCTATATTAAACGTCATTTAGTTTAGTTAAGTAATATACTAAAATTTACATCTGTGACTATTTAACCTTTGAATCTGCTAAAGTCTGAATATTTGAGAAATTATCATTTGGCGACTAACAGTCATCGCTCGAACGCAAAGGGTTAAGTCGTATACTATAATTTACATATATGATTATTTAACCTCCGGGTCTGACTAATTAGCAAACTAACTGATGTCTGAAAATTTGTGAAACTATCATTTGGTTAACTAACAGCCGTCTCTCGAGCGCAAGTTCGGAAACGAAAACGATGTCGGTTCATTGCCACGGAAATGGAAATCGCGGTCGCGAACACAATTTTCATTCGTCGTTCGTTGTGGGACGTGGGGTTGATGGAGGGGGCGGACGATCGAAACCGCCGCAACGGTAGTGCGTTCGATGGTGCTTCGTGGAAAAATTCTGAATTCGATGGGCGATGGCAGGATAAAAAAAAAGAGAATTATCGGTAGACTCAACGAACGTTGATTTTGGAAGCTTTACGGGAGAGAGGGCTTCGCGTGAAATGCGTTGACCTACATTCGCGATGACCTACATCGAAGGAAAATGAAAATCAGGTGAAAAAGTTGAAACATATCTTAATTTTACAAACAATCTAAAGTGATCCGAATAATTCCAATCTGAAAAATCCCGATTGTTTAAGCTACTACACAAGTAATAAGTAACAATATTTAAGGTAAACGTTAAAAATGGAAATAATTGATAGACGATTATTAAGGTATAAAAACAATTAATAGGAATAATATGTGTGTGTTAACGAATATTGTATATTATTCGCAATCGAGAAATTCATACGAAAAAGGTAATGCGAAATGGATAAAGGAAAGAGAAACTGCATCAAATAAAACGGTATTTACGAATGCTTAAACGATACAGAAAGCAAACTGTAGATACTGAAGAATCAACGACGACCGTTGGAACGTTGCCCAAAAGTGCATTCGCACAATGTTTACACGCTCCGGAAGATACGAAAACATTCCGATTCAAGAAACGTTCGTTTAAAGAAGAGGAAAGGAAAGGGAGGGGGGGGGGAGAAAAAAGCATTTTCCCCGAGGCTGCACATTTATTTTTAAATACCCCGTTTCCCGGCAGACACCGGCGTTGTTTCGAGGGAAATTTTCGAAAAATCGCGAAGCAGCCGTGCAACAAGCTCGGACACTTGTTGATGCACGTACATCGTCATCGAGTGGCGTTGACTCGAAACCTCGAAACGTTCGCGATCGACTCCGAAGGATCGAACCTATTTGTCTACGCGTTACTCAATCGAAGAGCACGTGCGCTGCATGAGGAATGCGGCATCCTGAATTCGTTATGCTATAGTTTAGGTTAATTGGAACTACTTCCTCGGATTGATGTTTAATTTTCGAAAAATGGATCACTTTCGAGTCGAAAACGTAAACGTTGTGAACATGTAGTGATCGTAAAAAATGTATGGATGCCTTTTAATTCGCCTATTTAGGTAAAAGTATCGCTTATAGACAAATCTGTATGCATGGAAATAAATAAATAATTCTTGGATCAAATTAATTAATTTAGAAGCGACACTCATTTCGATACCGCCTTTTGATAATGCTTTGTATTGACATTTAAATTCGTGACCCAGATTCTTTATTACCGTCGAATCAAAGTCGATCGTGAATACTTTGAAACGAACGAATGTCTGTTTCGCACTGTAGAAACTGAAATAATGATTGGTGCACGTATTTCTATAAACTCCGCGAAGAACACGAACCGCCTCCGCGCACCCTATGCGATCGCGAAACGTTTCCTGGTTTAGGCGCGCGTGTCAGCGGCAACGATTCATCCGAGCCGAATATAAATCTCCGCGGTATCAACAGGCTCGCCACAACCTAGCTAACCCAAATCCTCGACGTGTTCCAGCTGTTAATCCACACCGTCCCCACCGAGAAACCGAATTTCCATCTTCTCTTCCTTCGTTCTCAAAAATTATCCGCAACCTGTCCGATCAAACCTCTTCTAATCACTTTTATCGCTCCCCGATTGCCAAACGGAACAAGAAACGAATCGCAAGTAGCGAGAAAAAGAGAACATAACCTCTCTCCCTTTCTCTCTCTTTCACACACACGCTTACTCACTCGCTCGCTCTCGCTCTGTCTCTCGTCTCGACCATCGACAGGGCATCTCTCAATCGATATCGCATCGCCTCACCTCTATCATGTTCCATGCGCCCGAAAGCGAGTCCAGCTCGCTTCCCGCGTTCCTGTGATCTCAGGCTAAGGGGTGTACACGGTCGAGCCGCGACCAAAGCACCCGTCCGATCCTCCCCGGGGTCCTCCTCCTCGCCGCCTTCCGTAACGGTACCCCGTGTCGCACACCGTGACCTCCTTTTATCCCGGTCCTCCCGCGGGACTAAGGCCTCTGCGGGCCTCGCCCGAACCCTGCATGCTCGCGGCACGCGCGCCTCGCAGCCCCTTCTCGGTGATTATCCGAATCGTCGCAGCTTCTTCACTCGCGGCCACTCTCGGACGGACACATACGCGCACAGCGCGCACACGCACGCACGCACGCAGCCACCGCACAGCACGCACGTTAGTGTAGGTGATGCACGGCTACGCGAGCCGCCCCTTCGCTACGCAGGTAGTCTGGCAACCGATGCTCTCGGCGACGATGTCGACGATGGTGCCTGTCGCGGTGGTGCTCGTTGAGCAACAACGATCGCTCGAATCGGCGCGCCTCGGTCCAGCCAACGGGTCGTCCTCGCGCATTATAGCAACACACCACCGGCCATTTCCCGCCCGCTGGCCTGTCCAGCCAGCCCGTAGGCTCGGCGCGAGCTTCT
This sequence comes from Tetrapedia diversipes, assembly GCA_033822845.1. NCBI lineage: Eukaryota > Metazoa > Arthropoda > Insecta > Hymenoptera > Apidae > Tetrapedia > Tetrapedia diversipes. The sequence goes on from JAOPTO010001870.1 coordinate 69,282, forward strand.
CTGCAGCGGTATCCCGGCACGATCAGCGGCGGGACCCAACGCTCGACGGCAGCCAACGACGGGGCGACGACACGACGACACCCAACCCCATCCAGCGAGCGGAGCAGCTCGGGCGACAGGAGAGGAACCCGCTTCGGCCACGGTGCGGTGGCCGCGAGCGCGCAGATCGGCTCGATCCGACACACGAAGGGAAGAGGCGGGTGCGCGACGGTCGATCACACGCCGAGGGAAAGATAAACTCTCAATGGCGTCCCCTATGGGTGGGCTCCGGTGGTCGCGCTGCTGCACGCCGGAGTCTGCACACTGGCGTTGAGCCTGGTCGGTTCGGGGTTTCGCTGCTGTCTGTCAACCGCACTACGGCCAGGGAACCTCGTCTCTTTGCACGGGAAGCAACAGCGGAGACCGAGATTACGAGAGGAACTCCAACGGGAAGAATCGGCGAGAGTGTACCCGACGGGACGTTCTTTCTTGACGATGGTTTCACGAGTTCGTTCGACTGCCCTACCGCGTCCACCTGGCCTACTTGTCCACCATGGATGAATGGTCGATACGACGACGCCGACGATTACTCAACCGCGAACAGCAACACGTAGACGGACGACGTCGGCGGTGGCTCCTCCGCTGGCTGTTGCTCGCTGTCGACGAGGAGGTTCGTGGTCGTGGAGCAGCTCGCGCGGCGGCGGTTGTCGCTCGGGCTGTTGCTCGCGTGGGCGGCAGAACACGGCGCTGTTCTCGCTACGTCGGCCGTCCGCTACGTTGACGGAGTATAAATAGGTTTCGTGGCTGTTTGAAGGTGCTGCGCGTGCAGGGCGCTGGCGCGGCTGCTGCCAGCTAGAGCGCCGCTACCGCCGCCTCTCGTTGCTCTGTACTCCGTCGCGACGTTGCCTCGGCTCCCGCGTTGTCGTCGTCGTGATTCTGAACGTCGTCGTCGTTGTCGTTGTCGACTGCGAGTCGCCTCGTCCTCGTGTTAACTCTGACCCGCTGCTGAACGCTGTCTCCGCGAGGAGGAGAGGACAGAGGGACAGGGACACGCGGAGCCGCGGTCTCTAGCCTCTGAAAGGGCGGCGGAAGCTAGGAAGAGCGAGCGGAAGCGAGGGGAGACGAAGAGAGGTGTAGCGAAACGGACGGAAGAGGGAAACGAATGGAAGGCATCGCAGAACGGGCGAACGAGCGAGCCTCTCAATGCATGCGGACAATTTTTTCAAGCGCGTTCATCGGCCACGATCGGGCTGCTTTCGTCGGACGAAGCGACGGAACGGATTGGGGAGAGACGGAGAGCGAGACTGACGGCGCGAAGCGGTGAGGGAAACAGAGCGACAGAGAGTGAGTGAGTGAGAGTGTGAGAGGGGAGAGAGAGAGAGAGGGAGAGAGAGAAAAAGAGAGAGAGAGCAGAGCGTGAACGAGTCGGTGCGCCGGTTATTGATTGGCAGAAGTCGAGACCAGAGGGAGAGACGAGCCCACGGCGCTGTCACGCTGGACACCGACCAGCTAACCCGCTAACGTTCCACCACGGGATGGATTCTCTCTCCTGTCGTTTGCACCGGAACCACCACCACCGCCTCGACGTTCCTCCGAATCCGTTTCTCCCGCGACGAACTTCACTTCCCACCGACGACCTATACACCGACGAAACGTGAACGCGGTAAGTTGGTCGGTCGATCGAATCGAACGTCAACCACTGGGCTCGGGGCGAGTGCGATGTCACCGAACTCCTCGAACGCGCGTGTTCTCATCGGTGCCACAGGGTTCGCGGAAGCTCGTCGCACTGATGGATCCGCACGCGTCAACAAACGCAGAAGCGCGCGCGAACCGAGGTGTTGTCGCGGGACGAGACAGAGTAAGAAAGGGAATAAGGTCAACGAGCTCTTCCGAGGGTCCAAAGGGTGTAGGCCAAGGGTGGTGCTGCACGCTCGCGACCACCGATCCGGCCCGAAGCAACGGACACTTTTTGCGCTGACACTTTCCCGGTCACTATCACCGGAGCACACTTCCTTCCAGCCTCTCTCTTCCCTTCCCCTCCTCTTCTCTCTCTCCACCCTCGGTCGCTCTCTTCCTTTCAACGGCTCGTGTTTCACCCTGTTTTACTGGAAAACGTCCGAGGCGTATCTCGGTGCAGCCGACGACGCGATTGCCCTCTTCCTCCGCCTCCTCCTCCTCCACCCCCTCCGCCGCCACCACCCCTGTTTCTCGTCCCTCTCGCACACTCGGGATTCCGCGAGCACACACGCCCCTAGTTTCTCACCCCCACGGCCGAATCTCCGGCGAGGGTTTGCGAGAACGGTGGCCTCACAGCCTCCCTCCCTCCCTCTCACTCTCTCCCTCTTTCTCTCCTCTCTCCTCCCTTCTTTGTTGCCCGCTTTCTCTCCCTCTCCCTGTCTCTCTTGCTTCGAGGCTGAACGAGTTCCTCGCGGCTAATATGGCGGATTCCGGCGCGCTCACGCGATGCGTTGGCCACCACTGTTGTGCCTCCGTCGTCGACGGTCCCAGCGACGCTGACGCGAGGCGCCGCGACGCGAACCTAGCCACCGCCGCCGCTGCCGCGCCACACGCCGTAAAACGCCGACGCCGACGCAGACCTGGCCGCGGGGTTCATGCTCGCGATCCTGCGTGCGAACGACCCGCTGATGGAGGACGACGCTTCTCTCTCTCTCTCTCTGTTTCTGTTTCCATCTCTTCTACTGTCTTTCGTCTTTGTCGGTCACGAGCGCGATTGGGGTGGTTGAAGAGGGAGGAGGAGGCTGTGTCAATGAGTCCACGCGAATTCTCGATTCGGGACGATTTCGTTACGGCAACTGGGGAATACTCGGAAGGGCTGCCTCGAGGCTGTTCGATGATCAGTGGTATTCATTTTTTTTTCTGGTTTCTGAAACAACTTAGGTTTTGGGGGCGACTCAGAAGCGAGGTTTGCGAATGAACAGTTTTCATTTAGATCTTCTAAAGTACTCCTTTTTAATTATTAAGACGAAGAATATTTTTTGGCGAATGGTCAGATATGTTCGAGGGTGGGTAGGTGGATTTTATGAATGAATAGGTTTTAGTGGGTTTAGAATATTATAGGATTTTTCGTAATCTCTTTTTTTTATGTTTCTTTCGAACGTTTTTCTCGTAGCCTTTAGAATTTATAATTTTTATTATTTATTAATAAAAAATTTATTTTTGTGGTTTCTTATGATGCTGAACATTGTGATTGGTGGAGATTCTGAGGGATTACAACCGAACGGTTATGTACTACTATAGCTGTAACAGGTGCCGTTTCTCTCGTGGTTCGCGCGCAACAATACGTGGGTGATCTGCGTGAGAATAATAAACGATGACGCGTACTACGTGCCACACTGGATGACGTCGTGCTTTGACGTCGATCAAGTGTACTTATTGTTAGTCTTATCGCTGGTGTACTTCCATTCCTCGAAAACGAACAAGTTCCGCTCGATCTTCGCTTTTATTTTCTGGAAAACAGTATTTCTGTTATAGAACATATTCTGCTGTTAATTTTTCAGAGGTTGATTTAAAGGAATTATTTCTTGAATATTAGAATATTTATGAGAACAAAAATTTGAACAAAAAATGCATTGTTACAAAAATTGGTTCATGGATTTGGTTAGTGTTTGAGATATAAATAAATTACAATCTTTTCGATCATACAAAAATGTTATTACACATATTTCTCAGCTCGCAAAGTGGTAATGGTTCGCGTTCGGATCGATTTTCCCGATCTCACGTGCTCCTTTATCAGTCAAGGAAATTGCAGGAGTTCCATAATTTTCTCGTACGCGTTTGCGCACGCATATGCGTCATCTATACGCATACAGTGTCATCTTTCACGCGAGACCGAACGCCCTTAACGTCCTTAGGGTATACTTTCCTTACGTTTATTTATAACAAGCCTACGTGCGTCACATAATGATGCACAAAACATTCCAGTAAACAGAAAAAGTGAAAAATAAATATGTAGACAAATTTTTTGTAAGCTGAAGATTTCTAAAGAACTAATAAGAGGACGGTAAGCTGGTACATGGTAAAAGAAATGTGATCGACGAGGATATTTATTTTGTCAATCAAGCGAAATTTAAATTGTAAATTTATATATGATTCTATTACTAAACATATTTTTAATCATTATTAATGATGCTAACTGATAAAAAAAAGAGAAGTATGGATTTGTAAGTGGTTGTTTTCGCAAACTGCGCTCTCATTGATCATCCCTCACGAAATTGATCTCAACTCGTACGGTAAAATCGCATGGATCCCTTCGAATCGAAGCCATGGACATCTAGCATCGAAGTGGATAAGCTTGCCAAAAACAAAATGGCAGCGCCGACGACGACTATCCTCCATGTTGCTGCTTCCTTCTCCGTCGATAACGCAGGAGCCTACATTACGACTAATCGGAATACCCGTCTGACATCATCGCCCCCGGTATACCTGGAATCGTTCAGCAAACTGGAGGGGAATCGGAGAACAATGCCTGATTTCTTTAAACTGTTTGATCGTTTTTCTCCTAAAATTGAACCCCTTTCAACGGTAGCTTAATGAAAAGCGTTGTTTCAAAGTGATTAAAGCTGCTCCGTACACCCTTTGTACGTCAATACTTCCTTTCACCCTAATTTTGATCACCATTTGTCTCGTTGGTCAAAGAACCGTAAAGTTTTAATCGAAGGCGCAAAATGCGATTTAAAATTGTCTAAATTTAGATCTTCGAATTACTTAGGGGAGGAGATAATTTTTGTTGACTCTGCGAGGTGTACTGATCGACTCTTCCACATATTGGATTTTCTTATAAATAGAAGGCCTCTGAAAATTCAGGCACAAAAGTTCTTTTAAAGTTAGGTCTTCGATCCTCCGCTCTTTAACTTAAACGTTTTTCCCGCTTTTTAAACAGAAAATTCGGATACAAAGACTAAAAGTATTTTTATATAATACAATTCTGCAAGACTTATTCACTACTGTGTTGCTTCTTTTAAATCATATAACTGAATTTTTCTATACCGCTAAAAATTACCAGAATTTCCGATACATCGTTCTACGTACAATTTACTTATTTCCCCCTAATTCGTTTCCTAATTTTAAAGCGGTTCCCCAAAAACGTTCACAGCATCGAACCATAAACGACGCAAGTCCTCCCGCAACCCCGAAAAGAAAACGGCCTCAGCCCACCCCCGACCATACCAAGGATACGAGCATCCGGCGAGCGACTTCCGTCACCCTCCCTCGTAAACCGTTCCCTGGCCAACGATATACCGCGGCCTGTTCGAAAATACGACGGGCCTGCGAAGACCCAACGTTTCAGACCCCTTCTTGGTGAAGGAAAGGTTCCGCCGGCAAGGATCACGAAGGGCCTCCGTAAATTCTCCTCCCTCCCCCTGCGAATCCGCCCCACGACCCTCGACAGAGGCTGCTGCTGCTGCTGCTGCTGGCGTCGTGAACACGTGCAGGGAGGTTCGTTCGTTCGTTCGGCTGCGCTACCTGCGTGTGCGTGTAGCGAAGAAGGAAGAGCCGAGTCAGGTCTACGGAGCGAGGCACTGCAGACGCGCATCCACACGCGTGCGGGTACACGCACACTCTGGCGCGCTTCACGCGTACGTGAACGCCTCCGCAGCGTAGAAAGTACGCACGAACGCGCACCAACACGCGTGCAACGATCCATCGTCGTCGCCGACATCATCCTCGTCGTCCTAGAGACGTTTCTCTGCCTGTGCTGGATGTGTGCAGAGCGAGAAAGAGAAAGAGGAAGAGCTACAGAGAGCAAGAGAGAGAAAGAGAGAGAGACAGAGAGAGAAAGAACGATAGGGAGGAGGGAGCAGGAGGGTGGGAGGAAGGGTGGGAGGGAGGGGAGGGAACAGGCTCGACTGCTCCCCCTAATACTGCAGGATTGAATGGGCGAGGAGGGTGGTATTGGGTTCCCTCACCCCACTCCCACCACCCACACGCCGCTGGCTCCCAACCCACCCGCACCACCCACTTCTGTCCGCCTGCCACCCCGCCTGCCCACCCACTCGCCACCCGACTGCCGTCGAGGAAACAACCTGCAACCGAACCAGCACAACGTTTCCTCGAACAACGAATTTCCATCGAGCCACGGCTGGTTCTCGTCCATACACCGCTACGGAAACCCGTGAGTACTCTGTTGCACGCACCGATCTTCAACTTCTTCTTCTTCTTCTTCTTCTACCACCGAGGCGAACTCGTTCGCGCGCGCTTCAATTTTTCCCTGTGCACGAACCCCCCCATTCCACGTCTTTCTCTCCTCCTTCCTTTCCGTCCTTCTTTCTTCCACTCGTTCCGCTCTCGCGACGACCAATACTTACTCCCAGGACACGATACTTGGTTATTTTTCACGTCGTTCACCGCGCGATGCCTCGAATTCGCCTTCCTCGATTTACCCCCGACTCACTCGTAGACCCGTAGACCGTGTGCCGTGTGCGTGTCCAGTGCTCTGCCAAGGAATAAAATCGAACGGGAGGAGACCGTCGGACGTGAATACGTACGCGTATGCATGTACTTACGTACGACGGTCGATCGAGACGGAGAGTGAGAGTGACGGTGAAGTGACGGAAAGAGCGAGAGAGCGAGAAGAAGGAAACGCGTGTCGTGTGCATCGCGGAACAATGTCGCGTGGTCGTCGGGAAGATAGCGTCCGTGGTGTCAGCGCGTAGGCAGTGTTCGGAGGACGTGGTCCGAGTGGTACGGTGCATCGCAGCTGCAGCGGGGCCGAAGAAACACGCGTAGGACGCCGTCGGTTTGCGCGCGAGCGGATCGCCTCGCTAGCCTCGTGTCTCGATGACGACTGTGTACGCGTACCAGTGTACAGAGATCGGAACGCCGCGAGATGTGCGCCGCGTGTGGGTGTCCGATCGCGGCCTCCGCTTCTCCTGTCCCGCGAGCCCGTCCATTGGACGGGCTTACTTTGGCGCGATCTCTCGAGGATCGGGAACACGATGTCTCGACGATGAATTCGCCCAACCCGGATGGCCCACCGAACGACCAGTACCATTCGTCGAAATCGAAATTCACCTCGTCGCTGGCCACCACCCGACCGTGCAACGCAACCGTGTCTTCCAGCGGAGTATACAACAGACTTCTATATATTTATAAACGCCCGTGCGCGCTCTGTCGTATGCACGCGCTTCGTACACGGAGCAGTGCGCGCGCGCGCCGCTCGAGACCCGCTCGCCGTCCTTGGATGGTCGGTAATAATTTCCGGATGAATTTGAATGGCACACTGCGCGCGCCTTCGCCTCCCCACCATACCTTCCGCAACCCCCTCCACCCGTACCCCCCACCGCTCGAAATCTTCGCATCTCGCTCCTACCCACTTACCCCCCCTATACGCCTCTTCCTCACCCTTTCATCCCGGTTTCTTTTTCCTCTTCTTTTTTCTCCGCGCTACGTTCCCTCGGACCTCGTTCCTCGTTGTATATACACCTCCCTCTGGCCTACCCACCCGCATCTCCCCTCCAGGCTTAGGTTTTTCTTCGGAGACAGCGGTGCTCAACCTGGTGTGCAGAGCGCGGCTGCCACCCTCGCCATCTGTCGCCTCCGGGACGTGTCCTCGATCGCTCCGGAGGGGAATATTGATTTATTCGTCGCCGGTCTAACCCCTTCCACGCGGCGAGAACGTTTCTCGCCGCCACCCCTGTGCGGTGTACTGACAGAGACACACCGACACACACGCGGGCTCGTACGCGAGTATGCGTGCGTGCGCGCGTGGGTTTCTGTGTGTACGTGGTCCCGTCCGTCGCCTAGGGTAGCCAGAGAGCCTCTCCTCGTCTCTCCCGGTGCTGCCTGGGTCCTCTCCGTCCCTCCTCTTGCGAGTTTTCCGCTCACGCGGCGACGACCCGATCAATACGCGGCCAGGCTGTGCTTCTTCCTCGTTTCCTGCACTGGGTATACCCGACGAAAAGCGCGTGTTACGTCGTCGTCGGGGATCGAGATCGATCGATGCTTGCCTGCCTGCCTGCCTCCCGCGGGGGTGGGATCCAGTTCGATTGACGCCGCCGGCCCAACCCTCTCGCTCCCTCCTGAGTCGATTGGCCGGTTAACGAGCCGCGTTACACGCTGTTCCTGGATTGATTTTGTTGCTCTTGGAATGTGTTGCTTCGGAGTAACACGGTAGAATCTCGGTGATGGACATTTTGTCTGTGCCCCGAGCTTCGATCGGGGGGTGAAACGGATTGTTGAGGATCGTCGTTCGATCGATCGTTGGTCTTCGGTTTGTTCGAATGTTGGTTTAGGATGAATCTGTGAAATAAAAGGTGAACGAAATAGCAATGGGATTATTGGGAATTTTGTTATTCGCTTGGATCGAAGGAGTAACGGTAGAATGACAACGGATATTTTATAGATTTCTGTGGGGGGTTGAGGATTTTTTGTTTCTCAAATTGAGAGTTCTTCGTAGATGAGTAAGAACCATGAGGAGTAATAGAATTCTTTAAGAATGCAATATTTCCTTTGGACTTCACTTTAGTACCTTTAACCTTTTGCCAATTTAGAGCGAATAAATCTGTCTTGTAAATTTGGTCTCCCTCTTCGAAATTCCGCGTACTCTAATAAACATCGTTTCAAAGAATTTTAAAATTATTGCACAGCATATTAATTTCTCAGTAAACGAATGTCAAGAAAAAATGAATCAGCTGCCACAACTCAATTTCAAAGCGTCGAAAGAATTTTTAGGATCCGAAATTCCGATGCTGAGATTTACAGTCGTTCGAGAAAATAAGTTTGTATCGAACGTGCGGATAGTCGAGTTTGTTACAGCAGTTCTGTTTTAAGCAAACCATTTGGTCGGCCACTTTTTTTCCTCTCCCCATCGACTCGAGTGGTTGTTACATAGCATTCGAGTATATTTCCATTTAGAACTATTAGCATTCGGGAATCCCAGGCTTGGTTATATGGTTCGGAGGATTTGAATGTGTTCCATAAGGTTCGAGGAGCTGCTCGTGACATTCTTGGTCTCGTCGCTCACAATAGGTCGCTTGTCCCGATGAAGAACTGCTCGTCTTTATGCTCGATTGCTTTCAAGGATCCCTTCCAGCGATCGACCTTCCCCTTGTGTTTGAAGGGTGGTAAATGGAATTGGCACCGGCCGATCCTGTTTTAGCTAATTACGTCCCGGCCTTTTGTCGAACGTTTCCCGCGAACGACGGAAGTAATCGTGTAATTGGCATCGGGACGATTTCTTCGCTTTGTGGATTTTTAATTACGAGAAGAGACGGCTCTCCCTTTGACGATTCGCTTTCCCCTAAGTATCCTTTGCAAACCCCTAATAAATTTATGTTACCCGTAACTCGCGACGGTTCTTCGAGTACGAAATTCAATATTTAATTATTATTCCTTTGTCTTACTTTTGCACCCCTCCCTCGTGATAAATTAAATTTCCCGGTCTTACGTTGGAACGTAGCAGAAATTTATTCGTATACAAGTTATGTAAGCTACAATGTTTATCTTCTTTAGAGGAAAAATTTATCTTTCAAGAGATTAATTCGTTTTTAAAAGTAATTTTACCCTTTTGTTGGCTATTCTCGCAAAAATTCGGAAGTATCGAAATGTCTTTCGTTAATAAGCGGAAACAGGACGAATTTGTCATCGTTTCATGCGTACGCCTCCAAAAGAAAATAGAGATACTCGCTCTTGTTCCACTTCCTAAGTGATAATCGATACCTCTTTTCAGTTAACCTCTAAATTATGTCGCGGTCCAAAGGTGGAAGGTTTCCCGGCTCATGAATATTTAACGGTGGGTAACACAATCAGGGATGGATTTTTCGCTCTTCCGTCTCCTCGACGGAACACGCCGGAAAGGAGAGTTAAGACTGCTCATGCTCGAGCGAATCGTAAAGTGGTCTTAACATCGATCGAGTTTCCCGAGATCCTCGAGGTGCGCTCGTAATTGCTCCTCGTTCCTTCTTCATTATTGCGGCTCCTTTTCAGGGGACACCGTGACGCCCCGAGTGCTTTTCCAACATCCGCTAACGTCTCCGGAGCGTTCCTTGCACTTTGTAAAGCGATACCGCGAAAATAACAAGGGGGAGGACTTTAAAATATCGCGAGAACATTAAACATTCTCCTTTGTTCGTACTTCTCGCTTTCATAAAGGGTGAAATCGTTCATAGAAATATTCGAACAAAAGTTACACGCTTCTTATATCGTCATTCCTTTAAAAATTGTCCGAAAGTCAGGGAAATACGAAATAACTTTAAATAGAAGGCAACGTAATTTCAATAACCCTTTCGTCTTTCCTATAAAAATTGTCTGAGAGAAAGTCAGGGAAATACGAAGTAACTTTAAATAGAAGGCATCACAATTTCAATAACCCTTTCATCTTTCCTATAAAAATTGTCCGAGAGAAAGTCAGGGAAATACGAAGTAACTTTAAATAGAAGGCATCACAATTTCAATAACCCTTTCGTCTTTCCTATAAAAATTGCCCGAGAGAAAGTCAGGGAAATACGAAATAACTTCAAACAGAAGGCAACATAATTTCAATAACCCTTTCTCATTAATAATCAATGAAGGAAATATTAGAGGAATTAAGAATGAAATACAATATGTATTTTTACAACTTTCTTCTCAAAGTTGAGTAAATAGAAAAAAAAAGAAAGAAAAATTGAACAAATGGTGGTTGGAAGGATTATTGTTTCTCGTGTCACTAAAACAACCCCCGCAGGGTAGTCATTGTCGTCCAAAAGGTAAACGATCCGGGCACACATAACAATTACTCCGCGTCAGTGTGCTTGATTTCCGAGCGACTCTAATTGAAGATCCGTAACGTCGATCGGCGCTCTTAAACGGCCTGTAACAGCCCCGATTCTAATTCCATCGCGCCATCCACCTCCGGGGAAGGGGAGCTCGTTAACGCTTCCGATACGTAGTTTCGCGTAGCTCTACGAGCCCCTGTCATCGGGCTAGGAACAGCCAGCCGCGATTCCCCAGCGCGCATTAACCCCGTATTTACGTTCGAACGCCGCCAGAATGTCTTTCATGGGGCCTGGAATTGCCATTACGTCGCCATTGTCCCATTCGTGTTCGACGATCGACCGTTTTGATTGCTGTAACCCTTTGCGCTCCTTTGTCGAGTGTGATTCGACGTCAGTTCTTATCACGGTAACTCCAGTCACACTCGACATTTTTATAGTGCCATTTTAAATACAGTAGCGGACAAAAGTTTAAGATCAAAGAGTCAACCAAGTTAAACAAATATAAGTTTGAGGGTTATGTTTAATATAATTAATAAAAAAGATAAATACCACTTAAGGAATTGTTCTTTGAAGTAAATTTCAAATAAACCACCTAAAACACTAGAGAGTTATTGGCAACAAAATTGAAAAATAATTTGGAATGCAAAGGGTTATGCCTGGTGTACGCTCGGACATTTTTTATGGTGCCGCAATGTGATCGATACAGTCAGTCGCGACAGGAAGGGAGAAATTTATGCTCCGTCTATCGTTTACGTTTCATACTTTATTTATTATTCGCGTTTCACATCGATACTAATATTTTTTTTTTTTCAATTGCACATTGAGATTATGAACTTTCTTTCGTATAAAATTAAAAACAGATGGATCACAGAAACCTCGAAAATTGTAACGGATTGATTGGAATACAGGTTGATCTAGTAATGATCGATATTGCATGATATTAATACTTTCTCTGTTATTTATGTCAGGTGTATTCCATGAAATTATATTTCAGAAGCCAATATTTTTTTTTTTCATCTCTACGTTGAGATTATGAACTTTTTTTTATTATAAAATTAAAGCACAGGTGGATCGTAAAAGCTTTGAAAATTGTGACGGAGTGATTGAAATACAGTTTGATTTAGTAATGATCGTTATTGCATTACGAAAATTTCTGCCAAGCGTGATCGAAGCTTAACGCAAGCACGGACCAGTTCTTATAAAAGTCACTTTTCATTCGTTCGCAGAGAAGATGGGAGCAGCAATCTTGTTATAAGAGATTAAAGTGTAGCGGAACGAAACAACGTTCATTACGTGTAACATCGTATTCCCTGTTAATCGCATCGCCAGATGAGATTGCGTTACGTGGCATTTTCGCAGGCGTGCTCGGGGCTTAAGCGCCAGTCATGTCGGTTCCAGCGTGATATCCGAATTGTTCCTGACGTTCTCCATCGAGGCGAATCGATTTTTCAGGTGCACGAAGATAGAGTGTACTGCTTCAGGGTGCAAGATGTTCTGCTCGGTCGCGCTGCAGCTGAATATATAGAAGATAAGAAAGCGGGGGGATGCGGGGGATGATGTGGGAGGGATCGAAGTACGTTTCCGTTCTGCGAACTTATTTCGGTATCATCATTGTTTCGTTCGTGTTTCAACTGTTTCGGGGTTTCATTGGTTTTGAATTATTAAAAATTGTGAAAGACTATTTGGTTAATTAAATTAGAAAAAACATGGTGGCTTTTACATGTATTTTTAAAGAAGCAACATTTTTAACACTTAAGCAACCGAATGGGGAGACCTCCCATTTTTTCCACAATAAACCGTTGCCACTGATTCTATTTTAGTTTTGTTATTAGCTAGCCTTGAATTGATATTGAATTGATTAAAAATTGTACTTTGAAAAAGCAGAAAATGCATTTGATCAACTGTGAACAACACCAACCAGTTTAAGACTAACTAATGACAAAAGTAAATGGAATCAGTGGCGGCGATTTGTCGAGGAAAAAATGGAGGATCTCTTCATTCGATTGGCTAAGTGTTAAATACTTACTAATCACAAAAAAAAATATAATTTGAACATTTTTCTACAATTTTCCTTAAGCGAATATAATTAATATTTCCAATAATATAGTTTAACTATTTCTTTCTCGGTTTCCAAAATATTTTTCTATGCGAAAATAATGTATCCAGCGGTGAAATATTTAGCCAGAACAGATGCATCGATGTTTTTAAGCGATGGTGTGCAAACAGAAAAAGTTCTCTTCGCTTATGTTTTCAACCGATCAAAGTGTTCCGCGGCAATAACGAGGATCGAGAGCGTTCGAAAACGGAATCGCAATATCGAAACGTTCCGTTTATTTTTGCCGGCTGTTTCGACGTTCCGCGCTTTCGAAAAATTGATTTCTCGCGGAGAAACACGAATATCTCATACGCGTCACGCGACGATAACGCCTCCATAAATCGGCGGAGCCAATCGGCGATACGTCGCCACTTAGCATCAGGAGCGATCGACTTTATTCAAAACTGGCCCGTAAATCTGACCGGCTTACATGGTAATGCACTCTGCCAAGATTTATGAAACCGAAATCTATTCTCGCTTCGCTGGAAATTCGAAAGAGCAATTTCGAATTCCTCTCCTTTCGCAACAACCCCTGATCGAATCATCTCATTGTACGTTTAACCCTTGAACAAGGAACTCCGGGTCATTTTCGAGCCGGCTTTTAAGTTATTCTTACGTGTTTATAGGTTACTATTATTTCTTCAGTTTTAACCCTTTGACTGCTAAATATTCCCGGTCGAAGTGGTCCGTGTGGACAGTGCTCTATTAGCAATTGTGTTGCTTTAAATGGGAGCGAGGAAAAATTGACAAACGCATATATGCGTCCATAACAGTCAAAGTATTAATCCATTGCTATGAATACCGAGGAAGTAAAGAATTTAAAAAAAAAGGATGCAGCTTGTATCAGCATTCAAGGTTCAAGGAAAAATATTTCATGAGGTCATAACGAATAAATTGTACATTAAAGATATTGTTTCTGAATTTCATTACGTGATAACAATATTTTACAAATATGAATGAACAACGATTTATTTAATTAATTTATTTATTTGCATCAATTTATTTTCATTCTTTCAAACAGATAGTTTGTCTCTCGGCAGGGTTTAACCATTTCATTCCGTTTCATCGAGATAGAATTTTGATAAAGAAACCAATTCCAAAGTACGCTTTACCTGGGCCCTAAATGACCCGGTATCTGTCAATCGCACCGCCATTAAACCGGCGGCCGTCGGAGGGCTAATTCTTTAACGACTCCCCGGAAAAAAATTCCAAAAGCCTCCCGGTTCAAACTGTTCCGCGAGTTATCCGTTCACCATCACGATGATTCCTCGTCTAGTCCATGCAAATTGGCCACTTAAACCGTCCAGCGGAAAAGTTAAGTCGCTCGAACGATTAAGGGGTAGCGGCTCGGCGAGATTTAATTAAGCTTCGATGAGGCAATTAGCTCCCTTCGCCGATTCGCCTCTCTGTCTGAGAAAAGAGAAGAGATCGGCAGCGGGCCTTGAACGAGTTGAAAAGAACGGAAAAATGTCGAAGAGATAGAGGCGGTGGGCGAAGAAGGTGGTGGCCTTTAAGGTTTAAGGGGTGGAATAACGGGGGGGAGGTAACCCGTGGCGGGAAAAAGGGGGAAGTGCGTTTCGAGGGGATTATTGTGGTTGTAGCCGGGCTTACAGGGCATCGTTTCGTTTCCAGGTAGACGGGGGTTTATTGTTCCAAGGACGGTGGGTGACCAGCCAGGACTCGGAACATGGAGGGCAGCGGCACAGGGATCAGCAGGCTCGACTGCTACGAGGACATGTTTAAGGAGATAACCAGGAAATTGTATGGCGAAGATCCGGACCATAGAAGTGAGTGAATCTGTCGAGCTTCTGTATTTGTAGACTTCTTAAACGAACCACCAATAGACAGGGTTTTGCAGGAGGTTGCGATGTTGTTTCAGTACGTGTTTTAACACTTTAACACTAGGTTTACGGGGAACATCAATTTGACAAACTTGAAGATTTCATGAGCAAAGTTTACAAAAACAATTACTATTATTCTTAATGATTTTTGTTGACTTTTATTTTGATAGGGTAATACGAATATGTACCCAAATCTATTTCCCTCTTTGCTTTGCAATTAAAAATTCCGTACGATATCTATTTATTCAGATACCCGTTAAATTGGCACGTGCTTATAGAAATAGGTATGAAGAAATGTCCTTCGGTGTCGCCACAGTAATCGAAATGCAATTGTAAGCAGTTAAATAAAAATTCATAATTAGTGCATTTTGAACATTACTTTGAAGCAAAAAATGCCCCCCTGAACAATTAAAAATTTTTATTAAAACACCAAAAATAAAAGATTAATTGCTATGAAATATTGTATCTAGCGATGGACTCTTTTGGCGTGGCAATCAAAGGGTTAAAGGGTAACACCGCTGTTTCGTTTGGATGTGCAGTAGGAATTTTTGTTAATTTGGTCGATACGAGCTGTATGGCGAAAAGGTGAATAGTAAGAGAACAACAGGGTTAAATTTAGTAGCTTACATGCAGTATTACAGTAGAACCTTAATGAATGTACTGTATAATCGTATACAGGAATGCTAATAACGTTGCAATAAATATTTCTGCAGGGGATTACAAAATCAATACGCCTTTGTGTAACAGCATCATTGTTTAACGTCTGCTATATCATTTTCTTGAGGGAAATGGGGTTGCATTGAGAATTTTCCAAAATTAAATCACCATCAATTAGAGGGAACACGGGAGTTTATCGCCGTTGTTTATCGTAGCTTCCAGTGTTCAGAACGAGTTCGAAACATCCGTGTCGTACAAGAACGACGAGGACACCGGAAACGGGACCGATGGCAGCGACGACGGAAACTGGACCTGCGAGGAGGAGCCGTTGAAGGGAACCGATGGAAGTCGTATCGCAGCCTATCATGCTGGAAAAGCAACATGGAGGTGTTACGAATGTGGTTCGTATTGTATAATCAAATTTAACAATCTTTCCGGTTCTCTAAACAATGTTTACCGGTGAATCGTATGGTACAAATTTATCGATTTAATAATTATAATTATAATTGATTACTAAAAATATAAAAAATTATAATTTAATTATTGTACACCATAGGTCAAAAGTTTGGCATCACCTCGTTAAATTATTCCACTGTAAATTCCTATTTTTTCTTTAAATTCATGTAACTTTTGGAATGTCAAAGTGACTGAAAAATTTTCAATAGCGCATGCTGAAAATTGTGCGATGAAAATTATTATCGTGCACTCTTAGAACGGAAGCTCTGATTTTAACTGATAGCGAATTGAACTTTTGGCCTTAAACAGAGGCTAAAGCGATGATTCAGCCACGTTTCTAGGTAGCTAGCATTTAAAGGCTATCTAAGGAATGTACAAAGGATCGGAAACCAATATAGCAATGAGTAATACGTTTTCGAAGGATTCTTATCGTTGTGATTTAAAGCTAGTCATCGTCGATGTCTAACACCATTATATCTCTCGCTTATTATACCAATAACCCAGATCCGAGTTCGTAGAATTCTAATTTCTGAAAAACACGAGTAACACGAGAAGAATTCACCTTTCTTCCTCCCTTTTCACCTGCACAAAATTTCAAAATTTTCAATTTCTCTAATGATTACGATTATTCAAAACCTCCTCTAACGACGTACAAAACTCTTCGAGTACGATTCAACAATAATTCTCGGCCATCAATTGCCTCGAATATCACGACTAAACGTTAATTACCATAACAACATGAAACCGTGTACGGAAGACGTTAATAGGGCCACCCGGTGTATCGTCGAAATAACGGGTCAACGGGCACGAAAAGCTAAATTGACACAGAATCGAGGCGGTAAACAATACAGAGAGACGCAGCAGTCCCACGGCTAAGCTGCTCGGCTCCTTCGCGAACAAAAGGGACGTTTATTATCCGGTGGGGCCGCGTTTCCCCGGTAATTTCCGAGCGTTTCCGTGTCATCGAGCAGGCTTAAGGATTCCCCGTGTGGCCCCGCCATGCAAATGGGGAAACTGTCGCGTGAAATAATACCGCTCACCATCGTCGTTACCCTCCCACCCCGTCCCACCCCAACCCAACCCACCCTTTTCGATGGCCGTGCAGGCATTTCGCATGGTTCCATCCCCGAATGTCCTTAAGCCCGCTCATTATCGAGTTTGTGCCCGACCGGAGTGTCTTCCGTTTCAACGATGTTCGACGACGAGTGTTGCGATTTGCCGAACAACGATCCCGATTCGGCCGACGTGAAAGGTGCAATCGGTTGCGTTATCAGGAAAGCACTGCTACGTCGACTGGGTGAAAGTTTGCGCCGAGACAATTTAATTGAGAAGCGGAGGAATCGATTGGGCCTTGGGAATCGTTCAGGTGGTGAGTGCATCGATGAACGTGGGATAGTCGCGGAGTTCTTTGACGTGTGAATTTTTGTATGGATATGGATAGTCGTGTTTTTGTGCTGTTGGCGAGGAATGATGGTGGAGAATGATGGTGTTTGATTGCGGGTAGAAATAAACGGAGGGTAACATTTCAATTGAATACACATCTAGATAGGTACGCTAATCTGAAAACGCTATTATTATTAATTTCCTAATTTCTTTGTTATTTCTTCTATGATGAGAAATGAATTACATTGATAGATACAAATTACACCGATGTCCTCTTAATTGTCGCACTGATTTGCCTGTTTAATTCTTGGGACTACTTTCACAAAGCAATCGTTTGCGTTGTACCCTCGTTGTGCGGGATTATGCTTTCCTTTATTTTACGAATAGCAACCGTTTTGTTTCTTTGTTACGGACGAGCGAGCATAAACGACAAAAGAGAACCTAACATTTCTTAGAACGCCTACCTCGGACAATTGTCGGATCACGGAACAAATCGTGCGACAATTAATACTTAGCCAACCGAATTGGGAGATCTCTCCATTCTTTCCTATGCCATTGATTCTATTTATTTTTGTTATTATTTAGTCTTGAACTAGTGTAGTTCACAGTTCATCATATGCATTTTCTGCTCTTCCAAAGTACAATTTTTAATTTTAAATTCAATTGCAGTTCAAGACTAACTAATAACAGAAGTGAATACAGAAATAGCAGTGGAAAGAATGGTAGATCTTCCCATTCGGTTGCTTAAGTATTAAGTCGGCATTATGGTAATTAATTCCCGGGTAAACGTATCTGTGAACGAAGGTAAAAATACCTTCTTACCGATTATTTTACAGTCTGCTATATGGGTTGAAGGAAAAAGAAAATTAACGAAATGCGGATTGTTTGATCAGGTGACGTAATGGGCGGTGGGCCACGTGACGTGGCCGAGCATTTCATGGAACTTCACTCGTCGCGGATCCTCGCGGACGACAGCAGGAACAGGCACCACTCGCCCCGCAAGGATTACCTGCAGTCGGAGCTGAAGATCGAGGACGTGATCTCTTATTTGGAGAGGTTACGCGAGCGCGCCGAGCGCGTAGCGCCGCCATCGAGGAGGACGCAGGAAACGCAAACGGTGCCTGCCGCTCTGTTACCGGTCACCTCCACGTTCCTGCTGCAGGAGCTGCCCTCCGCCCCTGCGCCCCAACATCTGCATCAGGTACGTTTGGATTTGCAGGCATCCCTCGATTTTCACACATTTTTAAGAATTCAACTTTTTAACACTAGAACTACCACAGCAGTCAAAATGACCGTGATTCATGGCAGCCTTATAAATTCACCGGGGTGAAGCTTCAAAAATTTACTATGATTCTTTGCAGACAGTATAAATCAAGATTTGTTTTCTATGTATTCAATATCTTTTTATGCAATTTTCAATTTGATCTCTTCCATGCCAATAAGTACGCTATAATTGTCGGTAGCAGAGCAGTCGAAAAGACGAATTAGTGATTATTCGAAGCAATCTTATAAATTCACTGGGGCGAAGCTTCAAAAATTTACTATGATTCTTTGCAGACAGTATAAATCAAGATTTGTTTTCTATGTATTCAATATCTTTTTATGTAATTTTCAATTTGATCTATTTCATGCAAATAAATACGCTATAACCGTCGATAGTTCTAACAATGTTAATAATAAATAAATAATGGTAAACCGCATTATTCCTAGCAATAATCTTCACGCTTTGGATCTCAGCATTTCATTCACTTTGATCTAACTTCAATTTCGCATAAAAATTGTACTTTATTTTTTAATCTTTTCTACCGATCAGAACCTAAATGTTAAAGTGACTATCCTCACATTTATCGCGTAAGATTGAAAACTTGATTAATAATAACTAAGAACGTTTCGATTTCCCAGAATGCCACAACAATCCCGACCTCGGCAACGGTGTCAGCGAGCGGAAAACGGTACACGTGTCCCTACTGCCCCTACGGAACGGATCGTCGTGATCTGTACACTCGACACGAGAACATCCACCGGGAAGAGAAACCTTTCCACTGTTACATCTGTTACAAACCGTTCAATCGCGCTGACCACGTGAAGAAGCACTTCCTGAGGATGCACCGTGAACACGGCTACGAACTGTCCAGGATACGCAGACCTGCGGGGTCCAGCACTCTTAAGCAGGAACCCGGCACTCCTAGCAGCGGAAACGGGAGCGCGAACGGTCAGCAACCGCAGCCGCAGCAACAACAACAACAACAACAACAACAACAGCAGCCTCAACAGCAACAGCAGCAACCGCACGCGAATTACGCGACAGGGTTTAACAATAACAAGAGTTATCAGTTGCAGCCGAATCCCGGCAACAACGCGGCCGCGAACGCGACAGGACTTTATCAGGGGACCTCGATGCCCGCGCCTGGCATTATGCAACCGGACGCGGCGAACTGCGCCACCGGTAGAAGAGTGCAGAACGGGGGCTGCAACAGTAAGAGCCATCTCAAGGGAGGCTCCAAAGGTGCTCAGGAACGGAGGTGAGGTTTCTACGAGACGTAGAAGATTTTATAGGATGTTAGAGAAAATTAAGTACAGCGATGCCCATTTTTAATTTTGGCGACCTTGATCATCGTGATAAGTTTCATTCGATTCTATGGTATTCAGACGTCAGTAAGGAAACAAATGAATCTGTGCATTCTCTTCGTGTTTATTAGTTAAACCAAAGGAAGGCATTTTCCCGCGTAAACGTCCGGATTTGATCCCAACTGCGGACGCTAAAGCGGGCATTGTTGTAGTATGTTAGATAGGAAAGCAGAAGGTGACATTGGTAATTATAGTAACTGTTTTTGGGATTAAAGCTAACGATTTGAAAAATGTAGTTATGTAAATTACAATTTTAAACTGAGAAATAGGAATTCTTCTGTGAAAGATAATTTTTGGAAAAAATTTGTGTTCTATTTAAAGTGTTGCTAAATTTTGAACGAAACTTTAAATTTGTACGAATATTTACAGTTATTTGGTATACGTTTTGATAATTATTATGTCAATTACAAAAATAAATAAACTGAACAGAATTATGTTGATTAATATGAGTATGCGAAGGAACGAAGAATTTCGAAAGAAATTTTAATACTAAAAAGTAAATGCCAGAAACAACGAATTACAGTGTTGGCTAATATTTTAGGTACACTTGCTGCTATTGTTCGTGGAGCGGTGTGGACAATTGGTGTTTGAAACGGCACCTGAACACGCATTTGAAGCCGTTCGCGTGCACCCTGTGCGAGTACAAGGCAGCGCGCGCCGAGCGTCTGGCAACCCACGTGCTGAAGGTGCACAACAGGCGACAGTGCTCGAGGTGCTCCTTCCTCGGCGAGGACGCGGCCCAATTACAAATGCACCAGCTGCACGTGCACCGTGTGAGCAGCGCGAACGCGCCGGCTACCTCCACGGCCCCTGCTCCACCGCCGCCTAATCGTCATCAGCAACCATTGCAGTACGAGTACATTTTCGTTTGTTTCGAAATTATTACGATTAGTAAAATCCATATTATAGTTGTATTCCGTGGAACAATTGCAAGAGAAGTTGATATCTTAGAACAACGTTGATTATTGTTGGATGACGTTGATTGGAGAGGACTTTACTAATAAGAAGTTAATACTAATTAACTCATACTTAAAGGTTATAATAAATGTATCAATGTACAAGTTCTTTGTCGTGCTTTAGAGGGCACTATAATGATTTAGAGTGTATATAGAATTTTATAATTCTAAGACTTTTAAAGGTCAAATATTCATTCTATGTTCGAGGAATTATTTAGCCAACAGGCATTAATTCCAAGTGCCTTGTTTGATCAAACAATCATCGGGAATCGTATCGTACACGGTTCTTTTATACTCGAAAGATTCTACATCATTCCCTACGTAACGTTTCGTTGCTGTTCCAGATTTTTCATTCAACAATGCCGAAACTTAATTTTCGTTTTTCACTTCTTGCTTCGATTACCGCGTAAAACGAAACAAACTGCATCGACACGGTACCGTGATTCGAGCGATTCTAAATCCGAGCAATTCACCCACGTGTCGTGTTTTTCCTCGTGCGCAGTTAATTGAAGCCGGATCGAACGGTTCTCGTCCGGTTTCCGGTCTGTAAATCTGGTGTATTTAGCTCGGTGGTTTTACCGCGACGCACAGGGCCCCGTGGTATCGGGAAATTCGTTAAAACGATTTAATTGGAAGCCGATCGCACGCTCTCCGTACTTTTCCGGCCGCATCCACACTGGCAAACAAGTGCGTAACGAGCGGTCGGCCCGGATTTAAACTTCGATCGATCGCGTGCCGTTGTTTCTCTTACTCGTTAGCCGTCTTTGAACAGAATTATTTCGTTTATTTTGATTACCAGCGAGGGGTGGCATTGGATTTCGAAAAATCTCCTATTGATCGAGACTGGATTGATGGTGGGCGAGCGACTGGAAATCGATTTTATTTATATGGACTTTTCCAACAACAAGCTTTAGATCAGAGTCAACCCTTTGCCCTTGAGAAATAACTGTTAGTCGTCTAACAACATTAATTTCAAGGATGTTCAAATGAAAAATATTTACTAAAATTCAGTCGCTTACGTTAAACTTAATTTATTTAGTTAAATCGTATACTAAAAATTACCTTATAAGACTGTTTAACCTCCGGGTCTGACTAATAAACAGGCTAACTGAAGTCTGAGAATGTGCGAAACTATCATTTGATAAAATGTAAAACTGTATCAAATGTAAACGAAATCAAAAGGTTTGACTTCAGTGCAAGGCAGTATCAAAAAGAAAATTTCGTAAATCTAAAAATACAACAGATTTTTCACTCACAGAGATTTAAATACAACAGAGATTTCACAAATATTTTTATTTGCCTAATGAAAACTTTATATTTATCTTCGTTGGCTGTAACCTGTTAACGATTTTTATTCCACTCAAACTCCATTTTGCACTCCAACTTTGTTTCACTTTATTAACAAACAGTTTTACCGGTTTCGGTTACGTTTAGAAATTGTACGGGGGATACGAAATTTTGTTAACCCCTTTGACATACAAGGATGTCTGGAAGATCGACTAAATTATTATTTTATACCGTTACTTATTGTTATTTATTATTTTATAACGTTACTTAATACATTAGCCTGATTACATATTATGCAGCAATGCAAATTTCAAAATAAAATGTTCTATTTTCGAGCTTAACCGTTCAGTTGAGCCAAATTAAATAGTATTTTTCGAGGCCATCAAATTCCGTTTTATTTGCATGTAAAGGGGTTAATTGTGTAATAGTTGACTCGATTATAGGCGAACTTTATTTACGATTAATTATGGAATTTGCAGTCCCGCGGGAGGAGGACGACCACCACCTGGTCCACCAGTTTTCCCGGCCCCGGCCCCAGCGATCGCACCTGCTACCACGGTCATACCTCCGACAACGATACTCGGGTGAGCATTCTCCCTCGTTCACATCATCCTTGCTATTTGTCCGTTTTTGTTTTGCCCGCTCCCGAGTCTACACGTTGGCGTATAGCGATCGTGAATTAGGATTTCGTTGCTCGTTGCCTCAGAAATCAACAGATAAAACTGATTTCGACGTTTAACCTTGTTGCAGTCTTTAGATTTTGCTCGATCTGATTGTTGTTTGATTTCAGTAACACTAGATTCACGAACATTTCTTGTATATTTATCTCTAATACACATATACTACGAAATAGGTATACGTCATATAGAATTTGAAATTGTATAGCTGGGAGGGAAATAGATTAAAGTATATTCGTATCCCTCCATCTATAAAAATTAACGGAGATTGCTAGCAATAATAGTAATTGGTTTTGCAAATTTTTGTTTATGAAGCTCGAAACCCGTCAAATTGACGAGTCCCGTAAACCTAGTGTTAAAAGAAGCTTCTAACTTGGAGATGAACAATTATTTAATACAGAGTTAATGGAACAGTTTCTTTATTTGTTTTACAAAATTTATGATAAACGAGTTAAAGACTGCAAAAGGGATTGATGAAGATCCACGCGTTAAGTACTGATACAAATTGCGACGATATATCCTTTTTGGTTAATTTCTGTCAGCTAATAATACTTGGAACCTTGAAAAATCAGTTACTTTAGCTTCCGTCAATGGAGCTTACAATACTTTAGTAAAATGTTGAGTGCTATGACGTTCATTCAAATGATAACTTGATAGTAGCAATATCCGTAGGTTACTGTTCTCCGTATCTTAAGTATAATTTTAAAGAAGCCTGGTATAGCTAAGGAAGGTAAACGTTAGCGCCGCTTAATGTGCTCTGTTCAGTTGCGAGTGCGGTTCCTGCGCTTGCTTTTTTTTTTTACGTTACACTCCATGTTCGTCCATTATTACCGGGTCGATGTTGTTCAGCAGCAGTTTGCGTTATCCAATGACGAGGAAAAAAAACAGACAAAACATAAAACAAAACCTGAAAACCTAAAAAATTGCAATAAATTCTCATTTTTCAAACGAAAAGTGTTCTATTGTCTCGTTAACGAGCGTCTCAAAAATAGTACTATCGATGTTGTGTAATACTGGAAGCAAAAAACAAAATCAGATGAAAGAAGGGAGATAGCAATTTGCTGCTGAAATCGCTCGCGACCAGCTCCCCCGCCTCTCCACCGTTCCATTTTCTGTTACGTTGCAGCGTCATTTTTTGATTTTTAACATTCTTCCTGTCCGCGCCGCGTGCACGCTTACACGTTTGTTTGCTTTCGATGTCTCCGGACACACGAGCGGTGTCGCGCACGCTCCTGCTCTCTGTTCTCTCTCTGTCTCTCTCTCTCTCTCTCTCTCTCTCTGTGTCTCGTGTTGTCGCTGTCTCTTTCTGTTGCTGTCCAAAAAAGAAAGAAAGAAAGAAGTAAGTAGAACTGTGGAATCAAAAAGAAAAGTCTAAAGAAAAAAGAAAAAATACACATGAAAACGTATCTCGTCGCACAGTCGACGAGCGCTCGTTCGTTGGTAGAAAAATGACGCGAACGTAACTTATGGAACAGTGCCGCGGTGGTTGCAGCCACGAGATGGTAAACTCCCCTGCAACTGCAGCGACAATGGCGTACCCGACGTTGGAGGAGGAGAGGCGGCCGAGCGGTCACGGGCATGACCGCGGTCATCGCTGCCGCCACGGTCACCACGATGCCAGCGACGAGAGCGGGCGACCCCGAAACGTCCGCGACCTCGGCGGTCGCGCCGGTTGCCCTGCGTTAGGCGTCGAGCAGCAGCCCGGCGGCGTTCACGAGCCTTGCATTGGCTGTACCGGCCGCGAATGTACCGCCACTATACTTAATCGTGATTTTGCGCACAGCTACCAAGCGGTTCCCGAAGCGAGCGAGGGCCAGTCAGCCAGGGAGCCAACGGAATGTCCGTGGCTCTCGGCGGGCTGCCAGAGGAGGTCGAGCGAGAGGCGGAGGAAGCAGAGCCAGCCGAGGAAGGTGACCTGGTGGAACCAGGAGGTCGAGGACGAGGACCTGGTCACCTCCGACGGGGGCAAGCAGGACAACAGAGGGCTGGAGGAGACGGTCACCAGGCCCGAGGTGACTAGGTTGAACGAGTTGAAGAGGAAGTATCGACTTCAGCTGGACAGAAGAAGATTGCTCAAGTGCCGTCTATGCCCTGAGAATTCACTGGCCAGGGGATCGGTCTGCAGGCCGTACCACACGACGCCCTCACTCATGCTGCACAAGCTGTGGAGGCACGTCGGGCTCAGGAGGACCCCGAGCAGCTGCGCGTCCATGGATCGTTCGCCGTCCCGGGTGTTCCCTATCACGCTGAAGGCCACGGTGTTCACAAGTCCGGGTTACGGGTACCACAGATAACACTCGGCGTCGAGGGGGGCCAGGACGGGTGATAGAGGAGGGGGCAGGTGGATCGCGAAACGCACTGGTGGTTCCTGATGATGTAGCCCGTTAGCGACCAGAGGATACGCGTACTTTTTTCTACGAGATCGAGTCTAATTTTTCTAAAGGAACGAAAAACTCTCGCGTGATCGTGAGACGATGAACGGTTTCTGGAACGATGCTTTTCTTTTGTCCAAAAATTTCCCCCGGGAACTTTAGGGAAGTTTACCCCCGCGATCAGTGCCTTTCGTAGATCTGTCGCTTCGAGCGTAGCTTCTGGATTCTCAGGGTATTCGCATCGAACTCGTCGACGAACGCAGCCGGTCCTTGCCGTTTCGAAGCATAGCATGGATGAGCTGGGACGAGCGTTTCTAGAAAATCTCGGTGTTCCTAACCACGACTTTTGGACCATGTTTCGGTAGATCGACTCGCGGGGAAAGGGGATCGATTTCTTCTCGGCGACACTTGCGAACGAACTTTTTTCTCGTAGCCAACGAAACAATTTTAGATAGAAAACAATTATCTACGTCGAATTTGGTATGGAGTGCGGTGACAATGCTTGAATTGAATTAGAAACGGGGGGATGGGTGGGGCTGGGGAGGGAAGGCGGGGATGATAAGTCTAAGAAATTGAAACAGCGAAACTGTAGCGTGTAAGAAGCAACTAATCGAAAGTACCTTGACACGAATTTTTGTCCTCGTGAACGTTCGCGCGTTCGCTCGCGGTTAGATCGTACGAGAAGAACGTCGCGAGAATCATATTTTCATGTAACGGGTGAAAACGCGAATTATTAAAGGAAGAAGAAGAAGAGGAAATGTTAATAATGTTCGACGATCGTCTCCAATCGATGTATTGTGCGTTTGTTCATCGTCCGTCGCTGTAATTACATTGATTAATTTTCGTTTGCTGGACTTTGTAAGCGTAAGGTACATCCACGACGGGATTGGGAGGGTTGGGTGGGTGGGGGCGGGGCTGCGTCTAGTTACAAAAATTCAACGGGGCGAGGCACGGGTCACGTGATTCCTAGTAATCCGTGCCCGATCGGGCGAGCATGATTTTTATATTAAGGGATATTTGTACAAAACCACTATCTTGTTTACGTTATTACATGAAATATATTATATCTATTGTACTTAAGCAGGGGACGCTAGAAGCCTGGACAAGCGCAGACTCTCAGAGATCATCGTTACTGCCCGTTACTTCTCTGGAATTCTGCGATTTCCGGCCTTTCATTTCACGGTTGCCCCATTTTCGTACACGAAGAGGCTTGATTTTGTTTTCCTTTTATTTCGAGTTTACGTTTAGCCGTTCTTTCGATCGAGTATCGAACACTCGATGATTCTTTCCTGTACGAATTTTTTAAATCGGATTAAGTACGTGTAAGACTGTCCATAACGACGATATAACAATTAACCGTGGACTGTTGTCGACTAATTTTCTTATTTTTTATATATATGTATTTTTTTATTGGAATATTAAAAAAAGAAGAGCTTGTTTAAAGAAAGCGTCGAAAGATATCGTCGGAACTGTCGTAAACTATCCATTTCCGGTATTGTGCGCGAACATTTTTAGACGGTGCCTGTTCAAAAATATATCGTACATATTTTCATCGGGTCTTGGTAAACGAAAATTCGCCTACAATTCTTTTTACAAGCGAAATTCCTGTTTCACTTTTCCCCGACCGTCCTACCCTCTTGCCTCGCAGTTTCTTAATATAAGAAAGCCCGAGGGTTTCCGGTTCCCATGCCAACGGCGTGGAACTTGACTGGAAGTTTTTAATATTAGCGAGAAAGAAAGGCTGTGCAACTTCGCGCGGCAGCGCAACTTGAGTCTTTAAACGAAAACCGGCGGTAACTCGGAAACTTAATAAACCGGAAGTAAAGTCGGAGCTACGAGGAGCTGCGAGCAACTTACAGCGTAAGTGATTAACGCGAGTTTCGATACCTGAAGTTTCGCGAGACATTACTTTCTAAAACCGTTTCCGCTTTTCCTTACTTTTACCCGGCCACCCCCCCATCCTCTTCTTTTTTCACCCAATAAAATTCCGCGAAGTTCGAAGAGGGAACACACGCGTCAAAAGAAAATGCGACGACGAGGTTAGCGAGGGGGAGGCTTTCGCGAAGATATTTTAGTAACGATCGAGATGTAGATTTAGTAACGAGCCGAGATGCAATCTCTGGTAACGCAAAGCCCATGAGAGCACGCAACGTCGGCGACAGTCGATAATTGGATGAAACTGGAAACCGCTCGGTCTGCCGTTTGCCCTTTGCCGTTCAGCAACGTCAACCCAGAATCGACCGACTGCTTTGACTAACCGATTTCGATTTGGTAACTTCGCATCTCGACGATAACTCCTATTTGCTTTTCATAATACGACGACGTATCTTTTACGACTTAGATTCTGCACACGTAGCATGATGACAGATTTTTAACTTTCAATTTTCAATTAATTTATTCATTTTTATGGGATAAACCCTTTTTCATGCAAAAGGAATATTATCATCGCAACGTTACAGCCTAATAAATAATAATATTAATAATAATATTAATACCAATAATAACAACAACAACAACAACAATAATAATAATAATAATAATAATAATAATAATAATAATATTGAAACGGTACTATAAATGGAACAAACCTTCCTGTTGGAGGTACACGTTAAATTGACGTCACATCACTGTCAAAGAATGATTGAAATACATACGAAATGGTAAACTAATAAAATATCCCCCCCCTCTTTGGCCTGATATTGCAAGGGTTAAAATACTCGCGAAACATGAAACCGGAGATCCTAACATGAAAAAACGGAGGTTTAAACGAGTTTCGTGACTGACTCAAAAAATAGCATCGTTTTGAAATTGTTTCTCGCGTTTTGGTGAAAAATAAAAAGAAGATGAATAATGACATATGGAAAGTTTAACAAACGTGTTCGATAAAGCGTGGAACAATTATTATTCCGAGATTCCAGCCGTAAATTACAGGACAATGGGGTTCGTATCCGCGTTACGGAAATGACAGCGTTTTATACATGCATGAATCTATCCACTCTGTCACTTTTATCCGGTCAAAATTTTCGAAAATTCTATTTTCTCTACTCTCGTGGCCTCTGGCGAGAGTGATACGTTCAAACGGGGGCATTCGAATGTGTATTTTTTTTTGTTTTTCGCTTTTTTTCTCGATCGTAGATTCATATAGAAAAAGCAATTCGAAACAAAGCTACACGGGGATGGAACGTTTCGTAGAAAGGTCGGAGTGTATCATTGGAGCGAGTATTTCTCTTGCATAATATCAGGAAGTCGAGTGTCTTTTTTTTTCAAGCGAACGTTCCCCGTTCCCTATTTTGATACGAACGTGTACTTCTACGTGGAACGAAAATATGAATTTTAAAAATCGCTGAATTCGAAGGTACTTTTCACGTCGCTGGGCGGATATGTCTTTAAACGCCAACGACTGGTATTTTCCCTATTTTCCGCTAAAAAATCATGGAAAGTCAACGCCGACAGATCGAAACCGAGCAACGATCTGGTGTTCGCGTGCAGATGTAACTCTTGCAAGTTTTTGATCGTTTTTAATTATTATTCTTATTTCCGTGGATACAGTAACTCATAAAATTGATGAAATAGGTAAGACGATGTTTCTTATACAAATTTATCCAATCAATTCGCCATTTGATAATTTCTTTTGTAAATCATCCTTTCAAATTTTTTAATCAATCAGCGTTACTTATAATTAACAATTATACTTCATTAGATACAAATTCATTAGTACATCATTTCTTTGATTCCTCATCATTTTTAACGTAAATTAATAATACTGTTTTCGTGGAAACTGCCAGAAACTTTTACAAATTTTATTTATAAAAAATGGATGAAACAAGTTCGGATAACCTTCAATTTTCGATCGATACTTTAAAAATATCGCTGCAACCGATTTTCTTCTGTCGCTTCCGATTTCGAGATAGCTGAACGGTATGGAACAGTTTTTGGCTGCCGCTGAAATGTCTTCTATCACGAATTCCGTGTCGGAGAGCTCGCTGGAGATCGGTCATTCGGATACAAGTGCCGCGCGAGCGAGAAAGCGCTCGAAGGGGGCGACAACGCCAGCTGAAAGCGGAAGCTCGCTGTCTAATTGCATTTCGTTGGACCAGCCACGAAACGAACTAATCGTTGCGGTGAAACAGGTTAGAGGAAACAAAACAACGTCGAGGGTGGAAAAAAAAAGAAATAAAAGGGAAAAGGGTTGAAAAAACGAGGTAGAAGGGAACAACGTCACGTGAACGGTCGCTCGATCGTGGTCGCGTGCAGGTGAATTGTTTTAACCCTTTCGTTATGAACGACGTGTGTATATATATAAGCATAACAATTGAGTACTCGTTGAATCATTTATTTTCATTTAGGTTACTCGTGAAATTAATCAAATACGATCTTCCTTTCATATATATTTTATTTTATTCTTCTATGTATAATCGTTAACCACAAAATTTATAGACTACCTTTATATTGCAATATAGAAAAAATGTGTTAATCTCGAATGATTGGTAGACTGCTGATTTTTCAAACTTACATTTTCATAGGTATTAGTGGAAGAAATAAAAGCTGATTAAAAAGATCGGTTCACCCTCTAAATATCGCATATGATAATGCTCATTTCACTTTTGATATTTAGTTAGGTACATATCTGAGATTCTATATGTATTTGACAGTTCTTTCGAAATTTAAGTTTCCAATAAATAAATAATTAGAAACTTTTTACACCATCTAAATATCGCATATGATAATGCTCGTTTTACTTCCAATATTCAATTAGGTAAATATCTGGGATACTATACGCATTTGACGGTTCTTTCCAAATTTAAGTTTCCAATAAATAAATAAACAGACTCTTTGGAGAAATTCTTTACAAATCTTTGTGGGCGATAAATCGGTTATTAGACGGAAATTTGGTTAACGGAAGTTGCGGCGAACATGTTGGCGCGAAACGCGAGAATGCGGTTAACTTTCGAAGTGGAACGCGCGTAAGGTACGATAAATGTCGGGATTTGTGCCGCGATTCGCATCGATAAGCGGATAAAAGCAATCAGGAATATTCCAATAGCATCGGTAAGCCGACCCGGAAACGGGGATGACTGATGGAGCTTGTCGTTCCGTAAGGATTTCATCTTTCATGCGTTTTTATTTTGTCTGGATCTGTTCGATCGACTGCTTCGAATCTGCGTGCTCGTTTCTCCAGTTCACGGAAAATCTGGAACAGGGAGTTTTTCGTCTCGCTTTTATTTCAATCCATACTTTCCGCTTGTTATTTCTCGAGCTGTCGCGTTTTATTAGTCATTAACGCTAGATTGCCCAATTTGACTCACTTGTGATTTTAAGTTCAAGTATCATGCGAAAGGAATAGAAGTAAGGGCGTTTGTGATAAATGTGACAAAAAAATTTGCCAAAAATGTATTTTAAAAACGGCATATATATATGTAGGAAACAATGAATAAAAGATTATATATTTTAAAATAGTACAAAAGAGAGTTAGGTTACAATTACATGAACATTGCGCACGGAATGAACAAAGGATGGACGTCTTGTGTCAAAAAAAAACATTTCGTAATCGTTTTTACAACTCCGTTTCGCTCGCTCACGATCTTCTGCCCTCCGCGCAGGCAGTGCCGCCCTACGAAATAATTTCGCCACTAAACCTTCATAATCTTAAATCCTAATTAGTATAAATAAAACTTAATAAATCTATGGGTAATTTCTGGCTCCTACATATATGTAAAAATTGTTTTGAACAAACTTACTTAAAAATAAAGTTTTATTTTTTTTAAGAACTTCAATTTTCATGTTCGCGTCAAATTGACTCGTTTCTAGGTATATACCCAACATCCGGAAATCTAGTGTTAACGACTGAGTTTTCTCGAATTCTTGTCGTTAATGCAAGAGCTGTTAAATTTCATTAACCCATTGACGCACTGACCCAATGACATCTGGGAAACGTTATCCATTTCATGTGCCATTATAGACTTTGACGTCTCCAAGATGCCAAGAATTGTTCACATATTCCAAAACGTTTTGAAATGTTTCATATTAATTTATTATTTTTTAATGTTACTTAATATATCGATTTGATTAAATGTTACGTAGCAATGCAAACTTCAAAAGTAGAATGTTCTGTTTTTGTAAGCGAGCACATAACTCTTCAGTTGAGCCAAATTAAATAGTATTTTTCGGACCCATTAAATTTCGATTCATTTGTATGCCAACGGGTTAATGGTAACGCGTGAGCTTTCAACGTTTAAAATTGAACACTTAAACAGTTCTTCAACATCGAAGCTTCACTTTTACAGCTTTTTTTTTATCGATAATAATCTAGTTTTCGATATTTTCACGTCCCCTCGAAAGTAACCTCTGAACTTGCAACTTGTCGGCTCGTTAACGCACGAGCTTTTTAGTTTCCACATCGTTTTCCGTCAAGCTTTCAAACTTTTTCGAGGTTTCGAACCTAACCTTCACATTTTTTGCTCCTCGACGGCCAAGCCATCGAACAACGGGCGCCATCGTTTGATTCCCGTTCGCGTTTTTGGTTAACCGATCCTCCCATCCACAATTGACGCAAAGCCA
The DNA here is from genome assembly GCA_033822845.1 of Tetrapedia diversipes. Lineage (NCBI taxonomy): Eukaryota > Metazoa > Arthropoda > Insecta > Hymenoptera > Apidae > Tetrapedia > Tetrapedia diversipes. The sequence continues at coordinate 100,883 of JAOPTO010001870.1, forward strand.
CGCGATAAAAACGCCGCGGGTAGCTCGCGGTCCCGCGATATCGGAGGAACGCAACAGCGTTAAACGCAATTTTTAATAGCCTTGGTCCACACGAGAGCGTGACCATGACGCTCGTATATCAGTTTATAGTGACGCTTCAGAGCGTGAAGTGGTCGCGTATAATACGACTGGCGCGTATTAAAATTAAAATTAAAATTTGGAGATGAAAGGAAAAATGACCGAAGGTTGCACAAGCTGCTTTCAGAATTCTTTCTAAGACAACGACTGATACCTTTTTTTTTTTTTTTTTTTGTTAGATTGCTGGATTGGGTGCACCGCTCCTACCTGTGGTCCAGGCTTATCGGCTAAAAAGATGTTGCTGGTATTACCTATGGAAGTGACTGTGTTAGTATTAGTGATAGCATGAAGTGAGGGGAGGAAAATTTTCAAAAAACCTCCTGTTCTTAATGAAATTTAAACGACTGATACCTCTCGCGAGGCTCCCTATTTATTTGTTTCCGGTCTGATAGGCGATTCCTGCCTTTGCCAATCAGACCCTTCAAAAAAATGCACGCCTCCGACGTCCCCACTCTGTACAATCCTCGGTAACGCTTTTGCACCTAGGACATCGGCTGCCTACATTTTCTTCGGTGACCAGGTTTACGACCCTTTATGTTTATAAATGACTTAGCGATCCGTAAGCCTCATAAACCTGGTCCTTGTTCGGACGATCAGCTGTTTAATACCCGGGCCATCAGGACCATTCTTAAATTGAATACAGTGATAAAGAAAAGAAACATAACGACCCGCCCCATAAACGATATACTTTTTTCTGTTCTGTTTTGTTTTATATAATCGATCGTCTGCTCGTTACAACCCCTGACTGAACTCTGCCGCCTTTATTCAAATTTTCCTTCGTTGACAACAGTCTAGAAAATGCTTAACGCATGGCATTCTATGAGTTGGTTCAGATCGCAGATACCTTGAACGATTCTCCGCTAACACGCGCATGTCAACGAGGAAAATTATAATAAAAGCGGCAGAGTTCAGTTGGGGCTTGTAAGAAGAAGACAATCGATTTTATACAACGAACGAATAGAAATAAATGTAACGTTGATAAGGTCTGTCGCGGTGTTTGATTCCTCTGTTTCATCTTAATTTTAATACGCGTTTATCTCGCGGAAAAGCTCGCCGTTGGCGGACAACTTTCTCATCATTACGCGTGCCGCATTAACGCGTGAATATTCATGACGATCCCTTTTTCCTTTTTCACCTTCTTAAGCGGTCCAGGACTTGACGGAAAACCCCGGGAAATTTATATTCCACGGCAGCGGCCGAATGATGAATGCAATTGCGTTTTTGCTTGCCTCCCGTCGTCCTCTTTTCCCGTCGCCCCAGGTTCGTCGTCACCCTTTCGCCGGCTATCGTTTATTTGTGCCTCGTTTAGAGGTCGGGAAATGCGCTTTGCATTTTAATTGCGTCAATTCCGCGCTAATATCGTTTCGCCAGGATCATTTTCGGGTGGAACGCACTTCGCGTTCGAAACTCGCAAGTATTTTCCACTTCGCGGGGTTCATTCGCGGGGCGACCCGCCAATTATTATAATGTCGCGAAAGAAATAACGTATACAGGACGGACGAGCGTTTATTTATTAAATTTTATATTTAAATTTAATAATTTTTAAATTTATTAATTTAAAATTAATTTATTATTTAAATTTAGTTGACTGAAAATACAATTCTTGGGACCATAAGAGACCATAAGGATCGTATAAATGATTATTCCAGCATCTTTTCTTTTTCTCAAAATAATTTACCAGTTCCTTTCCTCAGAATTACCATTTGCCTAAGTTGTATTCTCAATAGCGGGAACGAGGGCAATGCTCGAGGGATTTTTAAGAGAAGAGTTTTGTACAGCTATTCTAGGACAAGTTTTCTTGTTTAGGTTTTGTTCTAGTCCTTTTAAGGATCATCAAACAGTGTCGTAAGGATAAGATAAGGTGGTGAACATTTGGAATTCGAGGAGTACGAGTGACTTAAGGATCAAAGGACATTGATGAATTATTAGTAAGAGCAAAATATTTGGAAAGAGATGACTGTTAAGAGGGTGACTATTGCGATAACCAGACTTGTTTGAGTAGATGAGAGTATGATAGCCAAGCATACAACACCGCCAAGTATTATAATATCGCGAAAGAAATAACGTATGCAGGACAGACGAGCGTTTAGTCGTCTGAAAATATAATTCTCGGCACCATGAGAAACCATAAGAATCGTATAAATACTTATTCCAACATTTTTTCTGTTTCTCAAAATGATTTACCGATTCTTTTTCTCAAAATTATCATTTGCCTTGTTACATTTTCCTCGATTTGAAAACGTCTGCGTTGCCTTTTAGACAGGCCTCAAACTCGAAAGAAAAATTTCGGTAAATCATTTCGAATGGTTAAATTTGCTTTATCATGGCGAGAGTAATTGGGGCGGTATCCTCTCCGAATTATGGGACAGCGGGGAGAGTAGAGGATTTATCGTTCCCGGGGACCTGTTGCCGAGTTTTTAGGGTGATTAGTGCTTCGAGCACTTCCGTCCCGTCCCCGTTTCGTTTAGCATCAACGAATCGCTGGAAAAGTTCCTGCGAGATGTGTAATTGCGATTCTGCGCGTTCGAGATAACAGAGAAGTTTCGTTTAAACGTTGTCGCCTATTTTTCGAGGACGGGCCTGGGACCATAATTCGAGGGCCATTACGGGATCCACATCGTTATGCGAACATTCACACGGAACACCACACTTGTTCATGAATAATACGCGTATGCGTGCGTGCGTGTGTGTGTGTGTGTGCTTGCACATGATACAACTGGACCGCGAATGCATTTTGCATGCCAGCTAACCAGGCTAGAGGTTAGGTCAGTGGTTCTTAACTGAGGTTTCGCGAAACACTAACGTTCCGTCTGTTTTCTACAGGTGTTCCGTAGATTTGTAAAATATCACAAGAAATTTCGTGGACAGGAGGTATGCGTTTCGTTATAGGCATGCCGATTTATATATAATTGTTTTAGTCATTATTTAGTTTTTTAAATATCATATTTTTCAACTATTGCTTTCCTATTTTATTGCTATGCATTACATTGTAATTGTAACATGCAACACTTAAATATAAGTATAATTTTTAGTAAGAAATATATATATTATGTTTATTTTTATTTCGACTGATTTATTTTAGTGTTCCGTAAATTTTGGTTGTTAAGGATCGAGAACCACTGGCTTAAGGGATACCATTCGTGTGGCGATGTTGATCGTTTCCGTTTCGGGCAAGTGCTAAACGGGGGGGGGGGGGGGGGTAGTTTCACTCAAGAATCGCTAAACGATGGCCCGTTGAATTCGCTGCTCTGTTACTATCATTCCATTTTTCCCCCTTACAATTTTGTTACGAGGACCAAGCAGGGATGAAAATTTCACCTCAACGTTGCTTTTGCCGAATGCATCCTTTGCGGGAATCAAATAGATAGTAATCGCTCATCATCCGTTCGAAAGGTCGAATCCATCCGACATTTTTAACGGAAATTTTCAATAGAAATAACGTTCACAGCATTTTTGCGTAGCATCGTCAGCGTTTCGTTGCCTCGAATTTCAATTTGTAAACCGGATAATGCTTTCCCATGCGGCGCGGCCTGAACGTTGCATTATGCATACGGCTCGCATTAACTTCGTTATCCAATTCAAAGCGTTTCTTTCTCCCGAGGTGGTTGCCTGGGCAGCGTATTAGGGTTTAAGAAAATTGTGCCCGGCGAGAGAGAGAATTTCTCGCGAGAAACGATGGATAAGGGGGAAAAGCGCCGTTTTAAGCGGAGAATATAGGCCCTCCCACGGGTGCGCCGCGAGTTCGCCTAAAAATTTGTACGTATTTATTAAGGGGTGCACTTGGCGCCGTGTTCGCGATAAATCTAGAGGCTGAGTCCCATTTATTCCCTTAATGCAAGCTTTCTCATCACCTGAGCCAACATCGCGTTGCGCGAAAAATATGCAGCGCGCCGACCTCGCGTTTTTCGCGAATAAAGTATTCTCAGGTGTCTGGAACAGAGTTTTCGTCCCGAAGTTTGAAACGGTTAAAACATTTCGGCGGCGATCGAAGCTCCAGCAATATTCTGCTTCGATCGATCTTGACGAAGATAACGTTCATCGGTGGCAACGAAATTTCGTGGAATATTTTAATATTTTAATTTGAATTTGCGTTTTTGACGGTTAATTGCGTTAGTATTTGAATTCTGGAGCTTGTGACGTTTTCAAGCTTCCAAGCTTTTGAGTTCTCGGGCTTTCAGAGCTCAAAAGCAGAGCTTTTCAACTTTCGAACACGTTAAGCTTTTTCGAAGCTTTCGAGGCTGCAAAGTTGATAAAGCTTGTCATGTGCGATACAGTAATTACCATCTACCGATTAATAACGTTCCGTAATTCCTGAAAGTCTTCTCTAATTACAGTGTCGGTCGTTTAAGCAAAGATTGACGACGGTCAATTCTCGCGTTTGCCATAAAGCACTTCCCAAGGGAAATAACCGGGATTGTTTCAGCAACCCTCTCCGATTCGATCGTCCTACCTTCTTCGGAGCTTGACATTAAGAATTCTAGCCCGATCTTTCTTTTGCTTTCGAAATTCTCTGGATTCGACTGATTAAATATTTATTCGTCTCAGCAAACCTCTTGTTTCTGAATCAGTCTTGATGTGGAAGCGCAAAACTCGAAAAATATATCTTGTATCTCTTATCAACCTCAAAAAGGTACCGTACACATTCTTGGCACACCGTGTGCTCATTTCGAAGCGGTTCGCCGCATACAAATACTTTCAGTTCGTCCTAAACACGCGAGACGTCACCCTTCAACCACCGTAATTTATTAGGTGTGCAAATTAATTCGCTACCTTTGCATTTAACGCTTTGTAACTTCCATTCAAATTAAAATACCTTTCTCGCCCTGTGCTGATTTGAAGGTAGCAACGTTACACTCTAAGGAACATTAAAACAATTAACGACAACTCGGCGTAATTTCACCTAATAACAGTAAACAATATGGCGTTCGACAAGGAGTATTTGAGCCAATGCATTCTATTTGCTTTTAACCCAAAGCAAAATGTTTCTGAAGCTGAAGAAATGGTTTGTTCCGCTTTGGGTAATGACGCTGTGACGTATAAAACGTGCACAAAAAGAGTTTCAAAGATCTCAAAACGTAGATTTCAATCTATCGGGCAAGCCACGTTCAGGACAGGTAAAAAAGTTTTAAAAACTTTTGAAAAACATTTGAGAAAACTAAAGAAGAGCTTGCGTTGCAACCAGCTGTTACCTACCAATGCTTATCGTAACGTTTACTTCGGTTAGACAAAAATTCAAAAATTAAGAAGCTGGGTACCGTGCCAAAAAATGGCACCGAATTAATTTGCACGAAACTCAAATCCATCGGCGGGTTACGAATTCCCGTGACATGTTTTCACCAACGATCAATCCTCTTTGATCTTTTCCAAGCTTCGGAAACCGAAGCTCGCGTTGGTCGCACGATCCGCTTGGAAACTCTAGCGCGAGCTGCTCGATAATTAAGCTCGCGAGTGTCATTCGACACGAGTTTCGGGGTTAATACGCCGGGACACGACAGTGTTGCGGGGTCGGCAACCTGTGACACGCGAACCGATTTTGTACGGTTTCTCGTGGAGAGAAAAAAAAAAAATGGAACGAGAACAGAACGAAATCGCGATCCAGCGGATTGTTTCGTAATGCCTTGTCCCGGTGTTAAGGTGGCCGGTACACGCGTCGACTCGCGTGCACGCTTGTAATTTCGAGCTTACGAACAGAGTATTCGCGTTGAAATGCACCGACAACGTTGCCGACGATAACACACGCGCGTTTGTACGAATCGGCGTTGAACACGATGCAGATGCACTACAGCGTATCCATATTTGGCGAGAAATTGTAAACGGTATCGTCGAATTGATATTGTTTCACTTTGCAATGAGAATTTTACGATACCAAAGCTTTGTAGGAATATTCAAATATTATTAAACGACGGATAGAAATAAATAGACCAACGAGTACTAATAACACTGTTGTATACCTGGCTATCATACTCTTATCTATTCAAACAAGCCTGCTTAACAGATACAGAGAGCTGCTCAACAGTCATCTCCTTTCAAATATTTTGTCGTTTACTAATAATTCATCCATGTCTTTTGATGCCTAAGTGACTCGTACTCCTTGAACTCCGAATTTTCCTCATCTTATCTCATCCCTACTATTCCATTTCCCCGATCCTTAAAAGGATTAGGACGAAACCCAAAAAGAAGACCTGTTTCAGAACAAGTAGTGTCGTATAGTTGTGTTAAATCTGATTAACCTCGCCATACAAAACTCTTGTCTTAAAAATCCCTCGCGTGTTGCACTTATTCCCGCTACCGTAAATACAATACATATTTTATGGGCAGTAGATGGCAAAGTTCATTCTATCTCCTGCTGTCGAAATTTTTATATGCATGAATTGATAGAATAGTTGAGAAGGTGGTAAGAATGATATTTATCCGAGAACTTAGTATTTAACGGTAAGTGGATTTGATGGAGTGGACTTTGGTAAGTGAATTTGGATTTGATGAGAATACGTAACTTCATCGTTTCTTCGATTTCAGTAACGCAAAGAATTTAATACCTCGGGACTTAATTGATCGCTACGCAAACACTGAAATCAATACGATGTACCGGTGCACGATGATGTATATTTTTCGTAGCCGCAGAACATGTGTGCGTTTCAATTTTATTCGACGATATGCAACGCAAAATCGCGATAACATTCGAGTCTAGCATGATGTCGACGATATTGCGAGATTATTGTTTGTAAGTACGCAACCGAGGTATTCCAAGTGTTTGAAAGGCACTCGAATCCGCAAACGTCACAGAAACCCGCGCAATAATATCGAAATTGCGTTCGAATTGTCGTACCATATCGGTTCGCTCGCACAAAATTCGACGAGAACGTTTCCCTTCTATTTTTATAATAACGAAGCGCTCCGTTCACCGTGCAGTTGGACCGAAAATCTTGAATCCGTGACGCCATCCAGCGATTCCAAGCGACGGAATCGCGAACTTGCCCGAGTTACCAAGTCAAGCGACCCAACGAATCGTTCCGACGAAGTTGTTAGATTTCAGGGTTTGGAGGTTTTCAAATGGTTCACTTCTACCAAACATTACGATGCACAGTGGTCCGAATCGTCCAAAACACGAACTTAAATCTTAGCGCTTTTACTTTTACATTATTCACTATAAGAGGGGTGGTTTTAAATTTCCAACGAAGTTGAAAATTTGAATTAAGTTCGCGTTTTGGGCTATTCGGACCACTGTGCGATGTACGTGGCACGTATTTTCAGCGCAAATGGTTAACACCATTGAATGCCGCGTCAGTTTTACAGAGTTCGCCCGTGGCGCCGCGATGAATTTTCTATTATACGACACATATACTGTTGAAATATTAGATACAACAAATAAGTTACGATGTTTAACTATTTTTAGATGTTTTATACTGCATTAATTTTTTTCACACCATTGCATTAACGGTGGTAATATAAAAAAAAAAAAAATTGATAAATATTGACATTTGTCCAAATTACATATTTCTACCCATTTGAGCGCGACGGTCACCGGTGACCCCCACGGTGCCGCCACCCAAGTTGAGTGCCGGTCATCGGTGACCCCAGTGGTATTTAACGTGTTAAGTTCGTGTTTTGGGCTGTTCGAACCACTGTGCGATGTACGTGGCACGTATTTTCAGCGCAAATGGTTAACACCATTGAATGCCACGTCAGTTTTACAGAGTTTGCCCGTGGCGCCTCGATGAATTTTCTATTATACGACACATATACTGTTGAAATATTAGATACAACAAATAAGTTACGATGTTTAACTATTTTTAGATGTTTTATACTGCATTAATTTTTTTCACACCATTGCATTAACGGTGGTAATATAAAAAAAAAAAAAATTGATAAATATTGACATTTGTCCAAATTACATATTTCTACCCATTTGAGCGCGACGGTCACCGGTGACCCCCACGGTGCCGCCACCCAAGTTGAGTGCCGGTCATCGGTGACCCCAGTGGTATTTAACGTGTTAAGTTCGTGTTTTGGGCTGTTCGAACCACTGTGCGATGTACGTGGCACGTATTTTCAGCGCAAATGGTTAACACCATTGAATGCCACGTCAGTTTTACAGAGTTTGCCCGTGGCGCCTCGATGAATTTTCTATTATACGACACATATACTGTTGAAATATTAGATACAACAAATAAGTTACGATGTGTAACTAGTTTTAGATGTTTTATACTGCATTAATTTTTTCACACCATTGCATTAACGGTGGTAATATAAAAAAAAAAATTGATAAATATTGACATTTGTCCAAATTACGTATTTCTACCCATTTGAGCGCGACGGTCACCGGTGACCCCCGTGGTGCCACCACCAAGTTGAGTGCCGGTCACCGGTGACCTCCGTGGTATTTAACGTGTTAAGTTCGCGTTTTGGGCTATTCGGACCACTGTGCAATGTACGTGGCACGCATTCCCAGCGGAAATGGTTAACGGGCATCATCGATAAGAAATGCACAGCGCCTAAAGGCGCTGTTTGCTCGAAGAGAGTAGCTCTGACTGAGCGTCTAAAGGCACGGTTCGCAGAGAAAGGATTAATCGCCTTCCTCGGTCCGTTCTTGTTCATTTTTCCCGCGACGTGACACGGCCACCACGTTTTCCGTCGCACGACACCAGATTTTTCGGACAGATATCACGAGGTTCTATTTATAAGCTTCGATTCTTCTGGATGATAAATAATCGCATTAACGATCACGTGATCGACCGCCGCGAGAAATTAATGCCTCGCGTGCACGGGGCATTCCCGAACGACCTGTGAGATCGGGTCGAGTTATTCGCCTTGGTAATTTGAAAAGAAAAAGCTGGATAGAATCGAGCAAGGGTGCGTGCTAGGGTGTCTGTGACTTCGGCATAAACGGAAACAAGATCGTCCAGGGAAGTTCTAGGGATTCTGTGGGCTAAGATCTCCGAATCCTCGAAGTCTCTGAGATCCTCGACGTGTTAGAAGCGTGAAAGCACCGAGATCTCTGGACCGTTTGAATGTTCCAAGAAAATTTGCATGTAAGTGTACGTTTCCTGATAACCATGGAAACCTTTGAAATTTCTCAAAATTCTTAGGGCATGTAAAATCCTCGATCTTAACGCTAAATCTTATAAATCTTTCACAGAATTCAGTTGTATCCTGCGATTTTGGATTAATCTCCAATTTTTTATATCATTTCTTTCACGAAATCCCTAAATTAATTATTTAACACCAAATTCGGTAGTTTTTACCAAAAATTCGGGTAGTTTTCAGAATTTTAGCGGACGAATTCGTGTTTCATCGCGTGACAACCCGAACTTCGCATTACATATTACTGACGTCACACAGAGCCATCCTCTGAGATATGTCTCTTGCATATTCTGAGTCACGTGTACGTCACGTCGGTTCAACGCATTAGGAATCATGTATATACATGTCCCTCTTACTTGCTTCCGTGCATATACCTGCACACTGCTGTCGCTCTGTGATCTCAGCCTCACATTCTTCACGTCAAACTTTGTTACAACGCGACCACGCATGTTTCCTGCGCGTGCTAAGTGATACTAAGCAACACATATTTACAGACATTCGTTCCTCCTATTGTGTATTCAGTCCTTCCTTCGCGTGTTTATTCTTCGTTGATGGAAGCCAGAAAACTCGAAGAAATTAGATGTCCTAAGTAAATTCGAAGTAGTCAGGCGTGGATTAGAATAGGATCTTCATTGATTACTTAGATTCGAGTGATGTTCGAGTAACAAAGTGAGACGAAGTTTTTGAAGAATTTTAGAAAGGTTTCGAAGGGTATCTGATTCTCGCGAATCCCAAAGTACGTAGAGTAGCTTCTACACGATGAGCTCGATTGTGAGACTGGACTCACAGATAGCGATGGGTTCAGATTGCTTCGAGTTGCAAATGAAAAGCTGTGTATAAAGGTAGTCCAATCGTCAAAAGTTCTGACGTTGGAACTCGAATTCATTGCTGGCTACAAATCCAACCTTGCGGCCGGCCTCATCGTGTAGGGCCACATTTACAACCCTCTTGTTCAAGCAGCAACCACCGATCCAACTGTCGTAACTCCAACTTGCAAGTGGAATGCAATTACCAAGGATATCCAGTAATTACCGTGACATCGTCGTCGAGAAAACGAACTCTCTTATCTTCTCTTCTCTGGCCAAGGGAGGGACCGTTTACCGCGGGCTGACAACGCCTTCAACGATCTCACGAACCAGCCGTTCCTCTTCTTTTCCTGTCTCTCCCCCTCCGTGAACAACCCACAATGTCGAATCTATAACCAGCCACTGGGATTATCCCTGGAAATCAATTTTCCCCTGGCAGGCTCGGCTGACCCGCGTGAATCCTTTGAAATCGTCGAAATAATGGGATCGATCGACCGCGGAACCGGGTCCACTCCATTTCACGGATGTAACATCTAACCAACCCCCGTACCCTTTCCATCCAACAGTAGCGCAGCGCATTATTTTCCAACGCGAACGACGACGTACTTGATTACCCGGGTTTCGTGGGAATCTAGCGAAATCGTGCCACGAAATGGAACGAACGCTGGCTTTCCTGCATTGTTAGGATGATCGATCCCACAGGTTTCATTTTATAATCCAGTCGGGTTATCCACTATCATCCCCGCGCTTCACCCTCTACCCTTACCGCTCTCGTACCTGTTCCACGACTCTGTATCCTGGCCGGATGAAATAACGGTAAGCAGCGAGGATGGGCGGGGGATTAATTAAAAAGTTAATCCCGTTGCTCGGTGTGGACATAACGTTCCTCGCCACTGCGGGGGAAAAAACGCGTAGCGCAGCCGGAGCTTCCTCCGGAGGCTCCGCCGCTTCTCGTTCAAAGTCGGTTCACGGGATTATCGGGTTACGATTTCGATGAAGAAAACCCGAAGCGGGATTTAAAGTTCCTTCGAACGAATTTTTCATCGTGGTTCATCGTAATTGGGGAAAAGGAACTCGCGGAAATGAACGGTGACTTTTGGGGTAGTTTTGAAGTTTCTCAAGGGATTTTCGTGTGCTTGGAGCGATTGAACTTTTTTTCGTCGGGATTAACAAGGGTAGGAAGAATATTTGTGGCTTTTATGAATTGAAGGAGTGAAGGAAATGGAAACGGAAGGGGATGTTTCGTGCAGGGGGTCTGCTAGTGGACTCGTCAGTAAGGCTTACCTAGCAGGCATTTGCCTTAGACACAGGAATAGGAAGGGATATTTCGAAATTTGTATTTATAGGAACCGTGTCGGACTCGAGTACTTGCGAGAAAGGTAGCTGGTTGATTCCTCCTAGTGACGAGGGCAGGAAGGATATTCTTGTTGAAAAAATTAAGCAGCGATAAAACGGCACACATTGTTTGTAACGCGATATGCAATTGGGGTGGTAAAAGAATTAGCGATTTTTGAAGAGGTTTGAGTCTAGCTGCGTTTGGAATACAATCGAAAATTTGGAACTTTGGCGATATTCGAAATGTATTAAATTAATGACGGAGCGGCATTTTGTTATAGGAAGTTTTGGGTCGATCATAATTTCAATAACAGTAACGCGAGTAATAAATATAATATTACTTCGCGCATCAAAGGAGTTTTAGCTTTATAGCAGATCCCATGCAAACTTCCGCACAAGCGGAAGTCGCGTTTGAAAACTTCTATTAATTCCCCTGTCAAACGAGTCTCCTCGAATCGATAACACAATGTAGATCCTCTCCTCTGAGCCCCGACAATGCTGCTCCAAACGCGTTCCCAAACCTTTCGCTCGCCTGCTCGTCCTTTTAACGTCCGGGATCGTTCCGTCGATCGAGAGCTTGTTAATTAGCATAATTATAAACCCGGCGGGAGGCGTTCCGTCGAAATTCTCTCGTTTCCGTTCAGCGAGATGCACGCATTATTCTCTGAATAATTCATCCTCGGGGACACCAAAGAGACGATATTTTCGAGGTACAAGCGTCGCGACCGCAACGATGCTTCGCGCGCGACCAGCGTTCGTATTAATGTCATTATTTTAAACGATTATTAAAATGATCGAATCCGACGTTCTCGGTTCGGAATTGATTGGAATTTCACGCGACAGCCTAGCGCGACGACTCGGTTTTGAAAAGTAACGGGACAACGAGCCACCGAAATAATTAACAGAGGCTCGACGTGTTTGACGTTCCTTATCCAATTCAGTGTTCACCGATCATTGTAATCTGTCCGTTTCACTGCTGTTATCACGGCCGTTTCCTTTGTCCGCTGCGAACCGCGGTTGAAACCAACCGAAAAGTGCAATTAACAGGCAAATGCATAAACTTTTCACCTCGAGCATAGGGATCTCGAGCCTCGTCGTTTGTCCGTCGCCAGAGATCGGTGATTAACTCATTTGCATCACGGATCTCAATACGATACCAGCGTTATTCATCCGAGGGTCAACGATAGTTCTTGATTTTATTTAGAAATTATGTGTAACGATTAAACAGAAATTGATATTATAGATTTGTACGATAAGTAAACTGGGTTAGTTTGTTTAAGCCTCGAAATCCTGTATTGCTGATAAGACAATGTTTTACGACATCAGAAGAATATTACCAAGGGTCATCATGAAATGATTAAATTTATTGCTTCTAAAGTAGGTCATGCAATGTCCATTTTTGACCACGACCATAGCCCCTTAATGTCTCGTTACGATATCAAATCTTTAGAGCTTAGAACTGTTGCTGACCTATGCTTCCTATACAAGTCAATTCATGGTTTGGTGAACGATCCGGAAATCACCTCCTGCATTAATTTCAATGCCCCATCAAGAGATACTAAATTGCTCTTTTCTGTTCAGGCCACCTTTCTATTTTTCTAATTTTAACCCTTTCGCGGCGGAGCGCTCAAAAACGAATTGCGCCAAAAGGCGCTGTTCGCCGCGAAAGGGTTAAGGATTATGATCCCTTTTGCCGCATTTGTACATTTGTGAACGATATTAGTATTTGAATTGACTTTTTTTCAATTATCAAGTATACATATACATGCTTATCCTCATAATTTTACTTTTACTATGTTTTATGTGTTATATTTGTCTTTTTCTTTTATATATTATATCTGTACATAATTTTATGTACAGATGGCTATCGCGTCCCTAAACCAATTCAGCATTTACAGTTTACACGAAGGAATAAATATTTCCTTTACCTCGACAGATGGAAATTTTGGCGAGATAAAGTTTAACGGAAAGCGTCATTGAAAAATCATTCGGCCAGGCCCGGTCGGGATCGGAACAAATTAATCGCGCCGGTAATGGCCGCGCGCCGCTCGTGTTTTCAGCCTGTGCAAGAGCAGCAATTATCACCGGCATACACACCGGTCCGTCCCCTCGTATATTCGTTCCGGAAATGACACTGACCGTGCCTCGTTTCCTTCCTTCCTTCCTTCCTGCCCTCGCGCGGTCCCGCATGTCGTGCTTGTAAATTCGATCGGCCATTAACACGCCGAGTGCGGCCCGGGTCATCGATGGCTCGCGATAATTTCAGCCGGACAAATAAAATAAGTTGTTCGACAGATTGATGGGAGGGTTTAGGTATAGATAGGGCGATTAAATTGCTGGAAATTCAATGCATTCTATCATTGACTATTGAAACGTTCCTATTTGCATGGAAGAGATGAAGTTAGAGATTTCATGAAAAAATATCGAATACGCAGAAAACAAATTTTTATTCATAACTTCTACGGAAAATTATAGTAAATTTTGGAAGCTTGACCACAGTGAATTTATATGGTGGTTATGAGTTATCATCAATTGGTCATTTTGACTGGTTTGGTAGTTTTAATGTTAACGTTTCCCTGTAATCAAATATTGTAATCTATAATTTCTGTTAACGGTAACTAATTCGTTGATAACGAGAATTTTATTATTTTGGTAATTTATTTATTGATTTATTCATCTTTACGGGATTATCCCATATTAGAGAATTACAAAGAAATTAGTACAGTGAGGTACGAAAATATAATAAATGGTAACAAAGAAAAGTAAAAATATACAAATGAAAGACAAGTGTGTAACGATAAGAAAATTTTACAGAGAAGAGCGGTATAGTAGCTGTTTTATAGAGTGCAAAAATAGGCTGAACAGATCTAGGGTAATATAGACAAAATTGAATTTTAAAGTGTTTCTCAATATTTCTAGTTTCTTTCCCATAACCTAGAATTCATTCCTTTACCAGTTTACTGTTTGATCTTCTTGTACTCCAGACCTGTACATGTAACAAGATGTTACTTTCTGTTTACCATTTTTTTTTACGTTTATCCCCTGTGTTTCATCTTATTCGCTTACCATTCATCCAAAGTGAATAAAATACCATCAACAAAAATTAAGCGATCTTTTTCACGCTTAAAAATAACAATATTAAACCTATCTTTTTGTTAAGCATCCAATTTTAAGTTACCTCTGTTTGAAACGTTTCGAGCATTTGCCAACTTCATAACAATTTTCCGCCGGCTAATACAATTACCGAAAGTAATTGTATGATGTAACGTTTGCCGACTCGTTCCCCGCGCAAACATCGGAGACAAAGCTTTTCATTAATCGTCAAACAACAAGGGCCGAGGCATCGAAACTTTAAACGGGCGACAAACAGGCGAGGCGCGCGCGTTTCAGGCTACAGGCAAACACGACTGAACGTTTAATAATTACCTCGATGAGCGGCAGCCTCGATAGCAATATCTGATATTGCCACGGCGAAACGTCGGTGCGGCTCTTCGCCGTCGCGGCAAGTGTTTATGAAAGTATGGATGAGTTCGGTTATAACCGTTCCGCGGATGGTCCCGTCGATTCTGAATAAAATATGAGCCCGAATGAATCTGCAGTATACATACAACGCGTTTCATGCGATAGGAAACCGATAATACCGGTTCATGATCGCGTGTAACGATTCGATCGGCGTGTCTATCGGTATGTGTTCGTCGCGCGAACATTTCTCCTTTGAAATCTTAACGCTTTAACTGTTAGGAATTGAACACAGAAATACTACGGAGCAAAAGTTAACCGAAACCAGCTTTCTCTTAACCCCATACGAATTAAATGGAACTTGATGCGACCGAAAAATACCATTTAATTTCGCTCAACTGAACGGTTACGTGAAGGCTGAGAAAGAGTATATTTTATTTTGAAATTTGGATTTTTCATTCAGATTTTCTTCTTCTGTCCAATTCCATCCATCGTCTGCTACATCAGAATCATCACTGCTTGATATGGGTCTTGCACGTTTACGAACATTTTGTAGGACAAGGCTAGCTTCACTTGAACTATCACTTGAATAGTCAAGGGTATGAACACTTCGATGACTGGAGTCAATCTCATTATCATCACTAGAGTATCCAATTGTACCATCATTGTCACTTTCATATAATGCATCCGACTTATACATTTTACAGGGATTATTTATAATCTTTACTAAACTCAAATATTGTCTTCATTCACCGTGCGAGACTTCTACTAAACTGAATGTTACTTTCAGTGTGTTTCTTCTTACGTGTTCGATGCTTTTTTGTTCTTGAAGTTGAAAAGGTGATAGGCTGGACCATCTCGAACGTTGTAAACAAACAAGAATCGACGCACGAGTGAAGCAACTATGTAATCTAATTGTATACTGCACGGCGTCCGCCGAAAAAAGCGCTTGACGAGTCTGACTCGTCAAAGTCTACAGTGGCCCGTAAAATGAATGACTAGTCAGACTCGTCATTGTATGTCAAGGGGTTAACATACTTTCTGAAGGGTTTCTTTCAAAAATCCAAGCCACATCTCTCATTTTAGAAGGTTCGAAAACGTTAAGAAACAGAACAAAGGGGTTGAATGTTCCGGATGGGGTTGTAGGAATTTCCACCACTGCGTTTTGCTAGTTTCATGACAAAGCTCACAGTTGACCTTCCTCGTGCTACACAATAAGGTATTATAATATTTCAAATAAGAATGTATTTTATTTAAGCAATAAAAATTTCCAATATTAACCAAACTAATGGGGAGATCTCTCATTTTTTCCTCAACAAACCGCTGCCACTGATTCTATTTACCTTTGTTATTTTCAGTTTTGAACTGGTGTTAAATTTATTAAAATTTGTACCTTAGAAGAGCAGAATATGGATTTGATGAACTGTGAACAACACTAATTCAAGACTAACTAATAACAACGGTAAATAAAATCAATGGTACAGGAAAGAATGGGAAATCTCCTCATTTGTTTGGCTGAGCGTTAAAAATGAACATTTCGTATGACATTATCATTCGTTACTGTTTTGTTTGTGATAATTCATTTCCTACATTGTTTAAAGCATTTTTATGCCCGCGTCGAGAGCATGTTGTATTGTATCTATCCGTATTTAACTAAAATTAGTTTCCCCTCGTTAATTTTTCATTTTGCGTATGAAAAAGTTTCCGACACGGAAATAATTCGGTTGGCTGCGGTTGAGATAAAAAAATAATAGATAAAACAAAATAGTAGAGGGGATGCAAAAGTTTAAGGTTCATCTGTTTATCATATCTGCGCTTTAAGAAGAATTAAATTTGGTTAATTGAAGTAACTCCGGCTTGAACTCAGCTAGATTGATCGGTTTAATTAATTTAAACTTAATACTAAACTGAAACTCAACCAACTTAAGCTTAAATTTAAATTTACTCTAATCTCGAGTGCGAAGAGGTAATTTAAACTCAGCTAACCAAAATTCAACCTAACCAACTTAAGCTTAAGCTTAATTTTACGCTAACCTCCAGCGCAAGGAAGCGAGTTCGGTTCAATTAACATGAACTACCAATCGAAGCCTCGCTGATCACATCCCTACATTATCATTCATGCAACTGTTTATCGATAACAAAGGATCGCCTACTAGAGAGGTGTGCAATCCTCGAAATAATTATCCCGCGTCGCGATAACGATCATTTAGCTAGATAACGTTGCTGAATCGCCTCTCGGTTCGGTTCGCCTCTATTTCCGTTCGCGGCGATTCGTTAATTCTCGTTTCAGGCCAGTTTCGCGTGTCGCTTGATCGTTGATTATGTCGAACAGAGGAATCGCTCGCGGTATCCGTTTCGAATTCGCTCGAGTCGAAAGAGGGAAGCAACGAAGGGGGATTCGGACGTGTACACCAATTAACACGAAACCTTCGAGCGCGAGCTTAACACTGTACCGGTCAAATGACCGTTTTTAAAATTTCAGTTAGAGTTTCGTATATGTAGGAATGCGATCGAGCGGATGCGAGTTTGGGAAAGTCTGAAGAGTACTTGAGTTGGGCGATTGTCGTGCGAACGCAGAATGCTTGGGCTCGAATGTTTCTAAGGCGTGAAAGATGAGAACTTTGGAAAACAGTGTGACTGAGAAATTGTGGGTGGTCGTGACCGAATGCGTAGAGTGAGAAAGGTTGACAATTAGAATGAAAGGAAACGAGTGTTTGGAAGAATATATGACGGGGAAAATGCGAGCGCGAGGCAGAAAGTATTGGACGGTGAAGACAGAAAGGTTTGGTTGTGAACGTAGAAAGAGTGTTAAAGTTGCTAAGTTGTAAAGTCGTTTAAGTTGTTTTGTTAAATTGTTTTAAATATATTGTTATTAAGTTTTAATCGCTTCACTTTTATTTTTCACACCTGAATTCCATCTTCTGTTCTACATTTTATAGAACATTTCCTATATATATACAACGTAATTGAATCGTCTTTAACCTTTTAGGTACGACTGAATTGTGCGCGAGTCCTATTCTCTGAACGGCGGAGTTTGACGCGAATTACGCATAAGCGGTACAGCACCGCAATATCTGACGGATAACGCCGTTCTCTACGCGAGTACATTGGAATGAAATATTTGACGATTAAATTAGAATTTTCTTCAAAATATATTACGCATACTTCAACCCTTTGCACTCGTACGTCTCATCGTATGCGACATCACAAGTTTTACCGTTGCGCTTGTATGTCTCAGCATATGCGACGTCATACATTTTACAAGGGATTTTAAAGTATGATTTTGTGTACATATATGTAAATATAACTGTATGAACGTTATATTTTTAGATTGCTCTGCTGGGATGTATTCTATAAAAATTTGTATCTGTATAAATAAATATTTTGTGGAATTTTCATTTTTTTTCAATTATACTCATGAAATGTTACAGCTAAGTATGCTAATAACGTATTGGAAAAGTTTTGTTTTGATCGAATAAAAAAATAAATCTCGTGTTGGCGGTAATTCATGATCACATTAAATTCGAGTGCAAAGGGTTAACTTTTACAATTCACTATTTAATAATTAATAATACATACATAAAGAGATGATATCCGCAAGAGCCACTATAATGGCGCGTCGTTCCTAAGGAGTTAAACTTCACGACTTTTCCTCAAATATACGCATAATACATTATTCAATATTTACTTCTTTTTTCATTGTTTATTTTCTGGGAAAAATTTGTGGTCTGTCTTACCTATCACGATCGGTCATATGACCGGTCGCGGTTGGAATAGGTATACGTGAAGCGTCGTTAGGAATAGTGTTAAGCAACACTCGACGAAAACGACTCGACAAATTTTCGAGCACGCAGACTCGTATAATTTTTCTTCTCAACTACGTTAACGCGGTCTCGCGTCTTCGGTGGGAATTGGTATTCGTTAGGCGGGACGATTTTAATTAGTGGGGTTAGGTTCAGGCGAGGTTCGCTAATGATCTTCGAGAATTGAAGAAAATGACACTCTTTCTTGCCGATTTGTTTTACGATTCGGCGAAGCATATATTTCAAGTAGTCTTGTTGAAAATCTACGGAAGCGTGATAGATGAAACGATGTCTTTTGTGTGTTTTGTGAAGCACGAACGAGCTGAGCTCATAATTATCAGAGAAGTAACTAAAATATAGCGTTGAAACGAAATTGATAACAGTTATTAGGCTATCAGCGTTTCTTATTTAGCAGAGTTCTCAATTATTATTTAAAAAGTTCTCAATTACTATTTAACCGAGTTATCAATTATTATTTAGCAGCGCTCCAGTGATTTGCATACACAAAGTATTTACGCAGCGCTTAACGTCCAACGTGGGCAAAATTACAACGCTACTGAATCTCAGTAACAACAATAACAATTTTTCGTTTCGAACATCATCGATGCAACAATGAAAGAGAGCACCGATGTTTTAAATGTTACTAAAACAAAAACAGCACTCTCGCCTAGCCCGCGAGAAAGAAAACAAAGGGAGCCCTTTTATAAATTGAAACCGGTTTCACGTTCGCGATATTAATTAAAATAAAGCATCCCGATTTCGAGTAACGAGCCGACGTTCGACGATATCGATTACAATCGCTTGACTCTGCATTGCGTCAATAACCGTAAAACAAATGGATTGTTGAAAGGGTACCGGGCTGGTAGGGAGGGGGCGAAGAGGAAAACTCGACAACACGCATTAATTAGAGAACACTTTTCTGATTTCGTGTAATTAAAAGTATACACGTCGACAAAGAAACGCGGCGTTTCCGGTCGCAGTTACAGAGCGATGGAGGACGAACGGAACCGGAAACAGGGACGAGGAGGGGGCGAGGTCGTTAACCAAACGCAATTAAAATAATTATCCTGCCGGTCATGCGAGATTCATTGCGATTCGACTGCAGTGTCCTTATTTCCTGCCGGGATAGAAATTAAGTGCGCAGCAACCGATATCGATCAACATCCGGTGCTACGATATTGAAAAATAATTATGTCGCACTTCTACGCGATTCTATGTGAAAGCACGGAGATCGCTCTTCTTTTGCACAGAGACATTTCATTCGAAGGGAATTCTAATTTATTAACTCGCCTAGTGCTCAAAGTCATACGTGTACGACTTCGATTTATGCATATTATACATTCAGATAAATGTTTGGAACGGAATTGTAAGTTTCGAGTATATCTTTGTTATAATACTATTGTATTACTGTGTTCTGTAAATAATTAGATTATAATTAAATAACTAAAATAAAAATAAATAATTAACACCAGAGCTTACTAGAGCAGTCAAAATGACGGATTGATGATTATTCATAGCAACTTTATAAATTCACTTTACCAAGCTTCCAAAATTTACTATGATTTCCTGCAGAAGGTATAAATAAAGATTTGTTTTTTGGATGTTCGATATTTTTTCATGTAATTTTTAATTTGATCTGTAATCATGTAATTCTAGTGTTAAATAACTAGTTTCTACGGCAATGAAGATTTATATGGAAGCTGAAAAGAGAAATCCAATAAATACGAGAATCTTCGAGTCTCGTTAAAATAATATCGAATATTTTTCACTTTTCGTGTAGTTGAACAAAATTTCTGTTTACTTTTAAAGTGATCCAAGGAACCTGTCATCTACTTTCTAATTCACGCGTATGCATAATTTGTAATACAGGCAATTTTCTTATCCACCTCAACGAAGAAACGATGTTCTACCCTCTTCGCTGTGAAATTCGTAAAATTTGTCACCTGGGGAATTTCGAAATTGTCCCGACGAGAAATTAGGATGGCTCTGTTCGAACGAAAGGACATGCGGATGTCCGATCGACGATGGGCCACCATCGAAACGTCAAGTTTCAACGCGATCGGTTGCGAAAGGCGGCGCGCGTCGTCCAGTGACGTCGTTTAAATGCCGGTCAAGCGAAAAGATGATCGGGGAGCACGTGTCGAATGCAAGAACGCGTGTTCGACAATGCCGTCCAATCTCGACCGCATACGTGATCGGCCTGGGATCGCTCGATAATTAGAGCTCATTGATAGGGACGCGTTTGTTCTTGTCAGCGGGGAACGTGCCCGCGAGACTACGTCGGTTCGTTAAATCGGTATCGTGTGTTTGGTAGATCATTCGGGACTATGATGCTATTGGAAATGGGGTTTTAATATTAGTAAATATTATTGATTTATTGATAATAATAATTAAATTGTTGTAGTTTTAGATATTAAATAGTTTTATTAATCACATTACATTTGTTCGTTCGCAACGCCTTCGCTCGCCATTCGCGTCTCTTGCTCTACTGACCACCTTACTCTGACTACCTTACTCTACTGACTACCTTCGCCTTTTGTCACACCGGTTCACGCGCTCTCTCTCGCTCTCTCACTCATTCCCTCTCATTCTTTCCTCACTCAGCCTATCATTCGCTCCATTACAAACAATCTAATTACCCATTCGTCCTTTTGAAATCTCTCTCTCTTTCTCTCTAAATCACTACAAAATTATTTGAAATTGTTGGAAATTGAATACAGAAATACTACGAAGCAAAAATTAACAATAAACCAGCTTTCTCTTAACGTACTTTCTCAAGGGCTTCTTCCAAGAAGCTAAGCCATATCTGGCATTTTAGAAAGTTCGAAAACATCGAGAAACAGAACAATGAGGCTGAAGGACCCGGACGGGGTTGTAAGAATTTCTACCACTGCGCTCTGCTAGTCTTGTGACAAAACTCGCTAGGTGTGGTCATAATTGCCCTTCCTCGTGCGTAAAAGTATCAATAAACCATCATAGTATTATTTCACAAATAAGAGTTTATTTCATTTAGCAATATAAAACCCCATTCCCAATAGAAATATTAAGGGAACCGGAAAGTAATGTCGTAAAGCATCTAAATTTTTAACGAGTTTTTATTTTTAATCAGCGATCTAATCATCCTCATTATCAACAACCTTTTGCCATCTGGCGTGCAAATTTTCAATGCCGGTTCGATAAAAATCAATTGGTTTTTCAGCAAAATATCTAGAGATGGAATGAGAGAAACGACATTTCTTTTTGGTCTGCTTAATACTATAATACTGTTGGATAGCGCTTGTTTAACTAAGACAACCAATATGATCCTCGTCGCCGAATTTGCGTTAGATTTCGAGGTTTGGGAGTTTTCAAATAGTTTATTTCTATCGAACTTTAAGTTATAAAATTTAGCACGTTTCGAAGTATGAAACGAAGACTACCGATTGTGAATCGTAGCTGGTAACAAAAAAAGGTTTTCGAAAATGCTCACAATTCACAAAATCATTGAAGTTAGTATTATTGGATTACTAACAGACATCTCTCGAGTGCAAAATTGAAAAGAATTTTATTAAACTTTATTAAATTTTATCGATCGAAATCTCATACGATTCTCATACAAAAAACTGAACTTCCCTGGTGCTCGATACGGTTAATCATGATGGGAGCTTTTTGAAAATTTTCCTCCCCTTATCTCAAGTAATTAAATATTTTAATTACCATCTCCCTAATTATCTCTCTTCGCCGATAAGTTTGGACCACAAACAGAACTGGCGTCATAATCACCTGATCAACAACAACAAAAAAGACTCAATATAGTCAATCAGCGTCTTACCAACACAGTACATCGAACCAGTGTGCCAAAACTACAAATAAACACTCTACATATATTATAATCTCGTCTGATTAGTTATTATACGAACGTCAAAACGAACGGGGCAGCGTACATTCATCGCGCGTTTCGTTGTTCCATTATGTTTCATTTCAGTTCGAATTTCGTTCTGCTTTCAACCCCCCTTTCCCTCGACCGATGGAAAATGGAATCGAACAGCCCTGTGAATATTTTAAACGGGGGGAGTCGCCGGGAAAGGGGATCGCGTCGTGATTTATCGAGAGTAAATCCTTTTAGCTACATTAGACCGGCTTGTAATTGCACATTCGAGTAAACGAGGCGAATAAACAAGCTCCGGAACAATGGCGGACCGGCTTGGCGTGCATAACGGAAAATATCATCGGCAGATTAAAGAAGACAAAGAGTCCATTCGATGGCGATATATCGTCGGCCGGGCGGACACGATGATTTATGTATTAAAAAAGAATCGGAAAATCGATCGGCTATTAGCGCCGCACACAGGCTGGAAATATTATCGAGGACACGTGTTGCCACGAAGGATGCGAAAATGAAAATGTTTCGCGCGTAAATTGATCGTCGCCCGACTCGATTATACACCGTGTTCCCTGAAACTTGAACGCGAAATAATTTCAAACATGGCCACGTTTATAAAGCGCGAAATGCTCGCGCAAATGTTGCCCCGCATGGGCAACCATGGATTTACGCGGTAGCCATTTTGTTGGCGTTTCAGAGGAAACGGTAATCTTACGGTGTTATTGCCCGCGGGCGATCGAGCAAATTAGCGTTTTTCGAAACTTAAGAACTTTCACTAATTATTCATCGTTCTAGTAATTTATTTTCACGATTACTTTAATATTTATTTAAATAATTTATGGGTAAGACCCATTATTGTACACGTGTAGAGTGTTCTTGTTCAAAACGAAGGTCGTTACATATTAAATACGAATGAATGATGACAGTATTTATGCCATAAAATAAAATAAAATAAAATAAAGTGCATAGTGCAATAATGTAATGAATTAGAAAAATTTAGATAACAGTTTACAAAAAGAATTGACCGATCCAGCAAAGAAATTTAACTCAAAACTGATTTTTTACAGTTTACAGAGTCGGTATTGGCGTGTCTGGTAGTATTTTTTGCGTGACAAGAATGTTCGTGATGACCTCAGGTGATCCAGCAGGCGAATAAAAGTTGATGGATTTAGATCTTAGAGTAAGGTTCCGCAGTTGAATGTAACGAATCAAAATTATGAGATTCTCGAAAAATACCGAAATATAGAATTTTTTAAGGTGTTCCTTAAACATTCTCTAATTGAAATAATCTGTAATCGTACGTTTAATCGATCTTTGATTCTAAGATAGCTCAGTTTCAAGTATCTCTTGAATATTCTGAGCGAGAAAAATACCTTTCAACCTTCGTGCGCACGGTTGCACGATTAAATGTTCTCACGGGACCGATAGGAGCACTTCGAAAACACCCGGTAGCGACTCGTTTAACCCGGAGACAAATGAATGTTCAAGTGGCAAGGCGCGGCGTTAATGATTTCGGATCGATGTAGTCGTGTTTGCGGGATTATTAAGCTGCTGATTAATCGCGCCAGCAGCGTAAATGATTGTTATTAGACAATGAGACGAGCCATCTGACAAGATTGATTGTTGCCACGAACGGTACACTGAACCGGTGAACGATCGACCATTGTTATCGACGCCGTGGACGCGCATTGTGCTCCTTTCCCCCGTACCCCCCCCTTCTCGCCCACTATGAGGTTGGGTGGGATGGTAGCGACGAAAAATTCAATCTAACCGTTGTAAATGACTCTGCGAGCGTTAATTAATTTCGACATCGTTGAAAGCTGACGCGTCGAATCGAATTTTGTCGACTTTCATGCCTGAACATCGGGCTTTGTTCCCGATGCTCCTCGATATTTGCCAAACGATGATAAAAAACGTTTGATAAATGTGTCGATACGTATATTCTGCCCACTCCCCCCATCCCCCCACCTATATTTATCAACGAGTGCAATTTTTTATATCAGCTTCCAGATTGGGCGAGTATCCGTCTGGCTACTTGTTTCATCGCTGAAATTCCATCTTCGATGAATTTGTAGGCACCACTTAATTTCTCGCTACTTCAATTGATATCTGTGTCTTTTCAGAGATTATCATAGACGAAAAACGGCTAAATCTCAGTATTATTCTTTAAACTTGTTTATGAAATATATGTTACACGTAGAAGCACCTTATTGCTTATCGCTTATCCTTATTGCTTAGTGTCAAAGGCGTCTGATATCGCAAAATAAATTCTTGACGTCGCGTGAACGCCGCGACGACCGTTTAATAAATTCGCGGAACCGCAGAAACGTGTCCCCACTCGAAAGGCGAGCCGGTCCTCGCTTTACATCGATCAACGAGCTAGGAAAGAGGCGACGGGCGACGGTTTTTGAGGTCCCCGATAAAACGGATCTCCCGTTACGTTCGTCGAGCGCAATAAAGCGCGCGAAACAAGCGGCGTCAGCATCGATCACTCTCCTGGCGCGCGATAAAATCGACTCCCGCTCGCAAAAAGCTCCTCTCTTCAAGATGGGACACCTCGTCGGATCTACTTACAGCCCCCTCTCGACGTGACGTCCTGTCCACCTGACTGCCGCCAATTTCGACCAGCGGCAGCCCCGTCGACCCCTTTCGTTTCACCCTTCGTCGCCCGAAAAGTGGAGCGTACCAGCTAACCGCTTCCTATCCGAGGGCGCAAAATCGATCCGCGATTAACGGGCGGACCGGCTAAAAAGATTATCGTATCGCGTGTTGACTAAGAGACAGTCGAGGCTAGGGGTTCGCTGCGATAGGTAGGAGAGGATCAGAGAGAGAGAGAGAGAGAAAGACACAGAGAGAGATACAAAAAGAGAGAGAGATAGTGAGAAAGAGAGATAGAAAAAGAGAGAGACAACGAGAAAGAGAGATAGGAAAAGAGAGAGAGACAACGAGAAAGAGAGATAGAAAAAGAGAAAGAGACAACGAGAAAAAGAGATAGAAAAAGAGAAAGAGACAAAGAGATATGCAAAAAGAGAGACAGGAAGAGAGAGAGAGATAGAAAGAGAGAGAGACACACACAGAAAGAGAGAGAGTCAGGGAGAGAGAGAGACAGAGAGAGAGATACAAAAAGAAAGGGACAGTGAGAGAGATAGAAAAAGAGACAGAGACAGAGAGATATACAAAAAGAGAGACAGCGAGAGAGAGAAACAGAGAGACAGAGAGACAGAGAGAGAGAGAGATCGTCATCCGAAGGCTCGACGAGCCAGAAAATTGCAGCGACGTCGTCGTCGTCGTCGTTCGTTCGTTCGTTCGTTCGTTCGCTACCTGGATTTATTCCACGCAATTACCGCGATAAGGGGCTGCTTTAATAATCGTTCGTTAATCGTCACCCGCCGGGTCTGCCCCTCGTCCCTCGCCTGAAGTCCTTGTCCTGGTGCTTCGTGCCGCGATCTTATCGTTGATAAACGACGCACGGACGGTGTTTGGACGTTTTCGGGTTCGTGTCGTCGGTGACGGATGGTGATGTGCTCCGCGAAGTCTCATTTACGGGTGAATCCCTTCGGTGGTTGCGGTTACCTGCGCATGGATCCGGCATGAATTGCTTTCAGTTGCATTCGTTTCGGTCAGAAGAGGCAGGGTGTGTTGGTTGTTGCTTTAATAACGTTGTTAATCGTTGAATAATACCGGTTGCGTAGTTTCGTCTACTGTTTTACTTTTAATTTCCGATTACCGATGTTTCATACCGATTACACGAGAATAAGGTTCGTTTAATGTATCGTTGAACTGAAATTAAATGTTTCCTGGTCGGTTATGTGTTTGTAGTATCGTAGTCAATTAATAATAAATTAATTAACAACCACGCAGAATTGAACGAGACGTTGGAGTGAGGGCAAAAATCGTACAAAGAATCAAAATTGTACATAGTATTGTATACATATTCCTTTCTTAACCAACAGCAAATAAATCTTATTTTCATAACACTACATATTGTTACTGAAAGTATTAGGAATTGAAAAGAATGCTTATTATAATATGTTAATGATTTAAATAACACTCCTTTCCTTGATCTAATTCAAATCTAACTTTTAAACCCAATCAGAACTGAAACGAACGGGGTGATTCTCTTCTTTTTAATCAAACTTATCAATCTTTCCCTCGTTTACGTTTAATCACGAAAATACGATGTCGGCTGTACAATTTACGGATCCAACGTTTTAATTAGCGGTTACATAATCAAAATAAATTCATCAGGGAACACTTACAGGTGTACCGTTTTAATAAAGACAGGAAGAGATGTCGGTGTGCAAATATTTGTCAGGAAGGCGGGGGAGCCGACTCAGGCTGGCACGTTTCGAGGCATCCGCGGTTACCACGATTTTCAGCGGGATGCGTTAGAGCGGCTAATTACTTTTGCTGTAATGAAAATTGTCACGACAGCGTGGCGTAAACGTAATTGCAGGCCGCTGCCTTGTAGGCCGCGAAACGTTCTCTGTTGCGGACCCGCTGCGAAACACACGGTAAGTCGAGGCCCGTTTTTCGCAACGGCAAATATTTGTTGCGCTCGTCAACTTGAAATGCGATCAATCTGAACGCGAGTTAATAATACAACAAAGCAAAGAAGCGTTCGGATGCATCAAGTAAATTGAGTCCTGTTCTGCGTTGCATCCGTCTGTCATCCAAATTTTCTCGTTTCTGTTCTCGCGTCGATTGTGTAATTACATTCTGTTGAAACAATAAAAGTGATCGAAGTAATTTCGTTGAAATTTTGAATGTAGGGGTTGGTATGAGTGGGCGATGTGTGGAAAATAAACGAGTGTCGTGTGGTGTCGGGTGATAGGGATGCATATTAAGAATTCAACGTTTGCAATAATATTAAACTCAACAGTTGTAAGCATATTATATTTAAGCTAACACACGTAATTATTATAATATTAAATTCAACTGTTATAAGCGCATCCTATTTAAGCTAACGTACATAATAAATATAATTTATTAAACTTAACATATTCAGCAAAAATGTGGAATTAAATTGTTGGGAATATTTGCGAGAGAAAAGGTTGATCGTGATATTAATCTTCGAGTGATCCAGCGGTTAACTAGAAAAAGGTAACTTCAAGTTGTGATTTTACTTAGTTTATTAATCTTTTATCATTGGCACGGGCTCTGTAATATTCAAATTATATTCTAAAACTTTTGAACTTTAATATTATCATTATTTTTCGAATAGCAACAAAATCGAGTTAGGCCTAGAATACGTGTGAAGATGAAGAGTTATGAAATATCTGGTTGGTTCGATTTTTTTCTAATTTTCATCGTAATTCGTGTTTCTTGACTTCATTATGAAATTGATGCTGCACGCGAAAATTTCGAAAATTTCGAAGTGCAGCGGCTTCCTGTTCTTTTTCGTGGCTAGAGTATGCCACGATGAGTTAAATTCGAAACGTGAACTCGTTTGATACATACCTGCCCTCGTTTGTGTCTCGCTCGATATTAGTTTTCTAGCGTTTGTTTTGTCTCCCGCTCGGTTTTCATACGAGACGCAACGCGACTGTAATTTAAATTAACGCTGAGGCTTTAGCGATCGACGCGCGTATAAATTTCACAACGAATTCCACGCGTCGAGTGTCGCGGCATCGAAAATTCATTTTCCCGATATGCACGCTGAAACTGTGGTCAACCCGCTTGCGAAACTTTCGATTCTCAATTATCAGAAAACGTGGTGTTATCGAAAACTACGTGGAATCGACATTCGTAGGGAAAACATCGAGGTTGTTCTGGTTTCTGTTTGGAGGAAGTTCAAATATAAAACAGGTTCAATAAAACAAGCAATAAAAGAGAAGGAAAACTTGAAGAGAACCATAAGAAAAATCGTCGAACATTATTTATTTTAAACTAGTAACAAGGGTCATTGTTGTTGGTGTTTAACGCGTTAATCGTCAAATACGTTTAACCCTTAACGCTCTGTTTGCTTCGCTGCGGAGTCATTCTGTATTTAATACAATTACATTTCTGACGCTTTGTCATTAAGTTATTTTTCGACCTATCTTTATAGTTAACTCCTAGGCTACTGTGGGTGCTCATGAATTTTATAATAAACTTAATAAATTAATAATAAATAAAATTTATTATTAATACTAATAATAATAATAATAGTAAACAGTAACATACTAATAAAATTTATTAAATATAATACATTTTTAATAGGTGCTCATAAATTTTGGGTTTACGACACTGAGAGCGCTTATAGACGCTTATCCCATTGCGGTCGACTGAGACTGACGCAGTTTTCTGATACGGAAGACTTCAATAAGCGTCCTGACGCTAAGGATTAACACTAGAACTACCGACAATTACCGTGTACTTATTTGCATGGAAGAAACCAAATTAAAAATTACACGTAAAGATATTGAATACATAGAAAACAAATCTTTATTTATACCTTCTGTAGAAAATTGTAGTGAATTTTGGAAGTTTTACCATAGTGAATGTATATAAAGTTACGATGAATAATCACCAACTTGTCATTTTGACTGCTCTGGTAGTTCCAGTGTTAAAGGGCGTATCGCAGCTAGTCAATTTAACTCAAACGCGTATTTAGCGAGCGGTAGAAAGAAAATTCGATAATCCTCTTTGAACGGATAATATTTAAACGGAGTTATAGGTTAACTGCTTGGGTCCTGCGGAAATCAGATTGATCGAAGTGTTTTTGCACTTCAATCTCGTGTATTTTCGAACGTTGAATACAAAGCATCAAAGGTGACTGTGTTTATCGGATTAATTCTGCCATAGACAGCTGCGGTTCCGCGGGAATGTCAGGATTAAAGACCGGAAGCATGGTTGGCAGATCAGTCAACGAGAAAATGAAAGATTCAACCTCGAAACCTGGCTCAGAGAACCAATCTTCTAATTTCTTTTCCTCTTACATTTTCAATCTCCTCTCATTGCTATCCTGCCAGAATCTTAGGTTCGAACAGTCCGTGGACTCGTTTCGATGCTGCATCTCATCTTCCTCGATGTCTGTCTCTACTCCTAGCTGATTCAAATTAACGCGGAATCGACTCCGGGTGAATCTCAGAATAAAACGCGCTACGTGAGCTTATTATACATTCATTACGTTATTCGATAGATATAGGTAGACTCTGTTGATCGATACGATCGATTCCTCAGAAGTTAACATTGTAAAGAAGGATAGAAGACAAAGAAACTTAATATCAGAATAGATTTAACATGGAACTTCTCATGGAATTTATTTTGTAGACAATAATTAGAGATTTTTGATTAATTATTTAATTCAATCATTGCGATGGATAAAATCGACAAATGCAAAACGATTCTGTTTCGTTAAATTTGTCGTATAATTAAATTCTATACAAATTTACTTGTATACCTTCTAATACCGTATCACTTTAATCCTTTGCACTCGAGAGGTGACTGTTGGTCGTTTAATAATATTAACTTCTAAGATTTTCAAGTGCAAAATATTAATCACTAACTTTTTAATAATTAATTAAATAATTAATTTTTAACAAAATATTAGGCTTATATCAAACTTCATTTATTACTAAAATTTACATATCCGACTTTTTAATCTCCTGGTCTGACTAATAAACAAACTAAAGTCTGAAAATTTGTGGAACTATCATTTGACGACGAACAGCCGCCTCTCGAGCGCAAAGGGTTAAACACAATCTAGTGCTGTCAACGTAACGATCAATATCTGCGATACCAAGCTGATACACCTATTCCAGTACACGGAACAATATACCACGGGAACAAAGTGGTGTGATGAAGTTAACAATGTCAAACGCTAATTGGACTTAGCGGATCAGAAAACATTCAGCCATGAGGAATTAACCAACCACGAGTGTTCTCGCGGCCTGATTCGGTGCTCTTTAACGTGAAACACTGCCAAGTATTGAGGTTGTTACTTGTCCTCGCGATCAATAAAACTGGATTCTGTAATCGTAGCTTCATCGTTGCTGCTGTTACACGATTCCCGGGTATCTTGGTCTGAAACGCGTTGCGTCAACGAGATAATTACAGCAAAGATCGGGTGAACTGCGCACGTGACGGGCAATGCTGTGTCGCAAACGTAATGCAAATGATAGGCGACCATTGCGTTGCTTGAAGGGTAATTCGATGGAATTACACCACGTATGTATCACGTTTATCGTGGGGGAGGGGGGTGTGTGTGGTGGTGTAAATTTAAATCTTTAAGTCTATCTATGTTTTGAAGTTGAAACGAAATTATTGTGATAATTGTAACTATCGTAACGTTATAATACATTCGTGTTGGAAATTGAATACAGAAATATTACGAAGCAAAAATTAACGAAAAACCAGCTTTCTCTAACGTACTTTATGAAGGATTTCTTTCGAGAATTTAAGCCACATCTGGCAATTTTGGAAAGTAAGAAAACGTTAAGATACAAAACGAAGGGGCTAAAGGATCCGGACGGGGTCGTAGAAATTTCGACCACTGCGTTTGCTAATCTCATGGCAAACCTCGTGAAGTTCGGTTAGAGTTGCTACTTCCACGTGTTATACAGTGCGTAACAAAAAGATAGAACCATTTGCATTTTCGTTCTTAACTTCGATACTGTATATTTTATTTGACTGAAAGTTATCTCAATATTTGATAAAAACGCTGGGAAACATTGGTGTCAAGTTTATTTTTAGCACGGCTTCTCATTCTTGCACAGTAAATATTTTTGCGGTTTTATTCAATTTTCAACTGTAATGAAATGACAGACCCACTTGTGGAAGAATAGATCATTTAAGAAATTATAAATATAGTCGATTCGTGATAACTTTTTCGAATATAGCGTCAAATATGCAAGAGTTGTATATATAACATAGTTAATAGTTTGCTATAGTTAATTCGCAGTACCAATTTTGCAATGGCCTGCAATTTCAAAACGACCAGAGTCAACTTCTTCTTATTGGTACTAATTTTTCAAGTCTTCGAAAATCGTTTAACCGATATTTTACACTGTAACAAAAATTTTTTGTTGATCGAATATTTCACGTCCCCTATAAAAAATTAAACCGATCTATATTAATTGGTCATCGTTAAATCTTGACGGTGACGTTGAACGCTTCAAATCGTAATAAATCGAAGTATCGTTGTTGGACGTGCGTAGAATGGCGGGAAGCTTCCACGTGTGCAGCGGGAATTTTGAAAGCGCACGGACTTTGTATAGCTGAACTCTGTGTCGCGAAACGCACAACGCGCTTAATACACCGTGATGTATGCGCGCGTACGCGAGAGGCAGCATAATGTCGCACGATTATACCGTGGCGGCAATAACAATAACGTCAACCGGCAAAGATGAAGGCGCAAGCTTGAATATAATAACGATATCGGCCGCGTTTGTGTAACCCTGACAGTTATTAATTGAGATAAATTAATAGCGCAGTGGACACCGTACGTTTTCACGCAACCGTAACGGTTATTGATTGCGGCCAAACCTGTTTATAAACTCGGAATCGCTTGCAAACGGAGTTTGGTTTGCAATTTGCTAACCGAATATCCTGCCGCGCGTCCACTTTTATTCTGTTTCAACGAATTTTTAGCCGGATTGCAAAACAGTTTCTTGTTATTGATATTTTTCAGTTCGACTTTTTTCTTTTTATGTTGAAATCCGTCAATTGCGTTAAATAACCAATTTGTTCACGAAACGTTTTGACTGTTTTATGTTATATCGAATTGAAGCTGGTAATGATAAGTTTTCATTAAAAATTTAACACTAGGTTGACGGGTTTTAGGCTTTGAGTAAAATGAGTGAAATTTGCAAAAATAATTGTTATTATTCCTAGCAATTTTTGCTGAGTTTTATCGACGAAGCGATGCAAACATATTTACAAATTTATTTCCCTCTCAGTTCTGCGATTTCAAATTCTTTTTGGTGTATACTAATTCCTTGATATGTGAATATTAGAAATAGGTGTACAAAAAACATCCGTGAATCCAGGGTTAATAATATAGTTGGAGTGTCGTAGCGATATCACCGTTCGCACAACAATAGATGAAACCAGCTCAATGCTCATCAAACTAACCCAAAATCCAAATATTCCGCTTTCACTGAAAACTTCATTCATTCACGACCAGATAAGTATCCTATTCCGGGTCAACAAATCTCAAGGAACAGATTTCACTCGAACCTAACCCTTCTACCTAACTCTGTGCGACCTAGTAATCCCTTTAGATTAATACACTTCATTTCACGCAACAGCGAAACGAGCAAGTACAAAAGCTCGTCGAGAAAGTATAAAATTACTCATCTCGATTTCTCGATCAGCATCGTTTTCTCTCTTTAACCAGATAAAAGGGTTAACGTTACTTTTCCCTCTTGATTCGCTAAACAAACTTCAGTCACCGTCATTAGACTCCATGCACTTCCGTTTACTTCTTCCCTGCTGCTTCCATCAAGAAAACACTTTCACCGACGTCGTCCTTTGGACGCCGGAAGTTCCTCGAGGAGGAAGAAAAAGGAGAGCTCGTCGCTTCGACTCGGTAATTTTTGTCGACGGCTGCAGAAGCAAGTCCCGGCCGGTTTTTCCGGCCGCCCTCGGCTCGGCTAAGTCATTAACGTTCAATAACTCGCCGGTAATTAATAATTAACGACGCCGACGGTCCTCGGGAGGATCCACGCGACGCGACAAAGCTTAACCATCGAACGACGGACACGCCGTGCGCGCGTTATAATTGGATCCCGAGCGCAGTCTCTGCCGGCCTCCTAGAAACCACCGCTTGATCGTTGGCCTGGAAAACGATCTTATCGGCTCGGTTGATCGTTGTAACGCTCGGTG
The DNA here is from genome assembly GCA_033822845.1 of Tetrapedia diversipes. NCBI lineage: Eukaryota > Metazoa > Arthropoda > Insecta > Hymenoptera > Apidae > Tetrapedia > Tetrapedia diversipes. The sequence continues at coordinate 134,155 of JAOPTO010001870.1, forward strand.
AATTTTTGGAGGCACTGCAATTTGGAGCTGGCGATTTGGAAGCAAAAACACGGGGATTAGAGCGGGTTTTGTGTAGCGTTTTGAGGAGAACTTGAAAATTTGAAAATGGTCCTGCTGTCTCGAGATACGATCGACATGTTTCAGCGTTCATTTGTGTATGTTCAGTACGCTTAAAAGGGAAGAAGATAAAAATGGAAGGTTTAAGAGGTGGTTCAGCTGGAGAAACGAAAAATGGTCCTGTCGCTTGTGGCCAAAAATTGGCCATGTTATTGTGATTTGTAAAAGACTCTTCTACGCGTTTGAAACGAAGAGAAATTGTTACAAATTTTCAAGGTTCTAATTTTGGTAGAAAATATTGAAGATCCTGTTAATATTTTCTATGGTTAACAAATATTTTACGGTCGTGTGTGATTCCCGATAAGCGAACAGCAAACGTTTGATTTTGTTCGAATACGTTGGAATTTTATCGTAGAACAGTTTCAGTTCGTACAGCTTAGACGGTTATCGAAAATATCGGTGGCTCGGAATTTTTGATAAACACACCGCGATAGGGATCGTTCGGTTAAATTTAATCGAGACCCTTGACTATCGTTTCGTTTATCAACAACTGTAGCTCTTCATTCGGAGCTATTCAAAATGCAAAGCCGTTTTATAAAATTATGATTTCATTGTTTCCGACGGGCCCCACGCGCGGTTTACACGCGTGCACGATATCGACCGCCACGGTATTAGCTACATTGCATTAAAGCTGCCGCTTTTCCAAGGGACGCTATTTACCGGGATCCTGTTAATTGTGATTTTAACCAGCGAAATTTTCCAGATGGCTATGACTCTGTTACCCTTAACTTTATCGCTTTGTAAATGAAACTGTGCGAGTGTCATGAAGCGAAATCCTGTAAATTCAATAAACTTTATGAAAATGTATCGGAAGAAGCTCTTGAGTGGTTGAAAAATCCTGGGTGTGATTTTACATTGTATACATTGTAGTTCAATATCTATTACTTATCAGAATCAAAGAAAATTCCAACCTTATTTCTCCAAACGGAATCCATTTAGTTTCCTACAAGTCCGAATATACAAACATCAAATTTTCCGGATTAAAATACAATGTGCTTATAATTTTTAACGATCTTCGCCACCTTTCCCATTTGAAGAATTTAAACCTTCCAAATTTGCAGAACCCTTTATTTTTAAATTATCAGTATCGAGTTTCCCGAATTGAAAATCGCGAACATAAAACATACGTCTCCGAACTCGCAAGAACAGCCAACATTATATCCTTCTCATAAGTCCATCAGTTTCTTCGAACTTCCTCGAAACTCTCTCTTCGGTCGGACGCTAACGTCTTCCATTCCCCCTGCATCCCCGATACCAAATTTCCCCGTTCCGATCGCGAAACCTCGTCACCGTACACTCGCGGCCCATCCAACCAGAAAACTTCAACCGTTTCTCCTCCCCCTTGCCCCTCTCTGCCCCATGCGATTTCCCATCTTCCGGCATTCGCTTCGACATTCGCGAGAAACCACGATCCCTGGTCGCCATTCAAATCGATTCGCTGTTATTACCGGTGGAACGAGGTCGGTCGGCGTAAGTACGACTGTAACAGGTGGAACGTAAACTTTGCGCTTAGCTTCCGGTAAATATTTGACGAGTCCGGGCCACACGTACAGCCAGCGGCGGGATACATGGGACGTTGGCCGGACTCAGGATGCCCGCGTCCAACTTCTCACGCTACTCTCTCCCCGCTAATCTAATTCGACCGAATCGAAATCAATGTCAAATACCCATAAACGCGACATAACGGCTTAACGCGTACACGTAACAGCCGGCTGTTGTGCCTTGGGATCGATACGAGGGATCGGCGGCGACGCATTGCGATTGCAGCGCGGGATCGCGAACGAACGATCGATCGATCGAGTTCGGGAAAATTGGTGACGACGTTTAGCGGCTATTTTGTTGTTCTTTTTTCTTTGGAGTCGCTTCTCTGTGGCCGATTGGAAGGTTTGTTCGTTGGATTTGGCGTTGGATTGAAACTTTAGTTGGGAATTTTAAGAAGGGGTAATAGTTAAGTGGGACGTTCACTGGTTTCTTTTTGTCGATCTGCTGGTAATGGATAAAGAATAGTATTGATTTGTGGTGACACGGAACCTCTGCGGGTGTTCTAAGGGGCTGCATCAAACACTTTACAGCAGGGCCTGAACATCGGCCCGTCATTAGGCCCAAACGGCCAGCCGATCGTCATTACCACGGGTGTTTGATTGCAGCCTCATTAGAATCCGGAAAACACTCGCAGAGAGTCCCTTCCATGTCACCACATTTTCTCCTTCTCGACGCGTTCAGGGAATATAAAACTCAAACTTCCCTGGGCGCGACACAGCATAATCAATCGCAGCATAGCGGTCTCAGTATATCAGTATAGCAGTCTCAGTCGCAATATATTAGCATCTCAATATATCAGTATAACACAATCCAGATCAACCTTGTACCGTATAACAAATAAACATACTCTACAGATTGTATTTAAGGTATCGATTCGGTCGATTTAAGGTTAAAAGAATACACAGTTTGCACGTATTTAGTGAAATATTAATTTAATTAAGGATACAGAATAAGAAACATGATACAATGATAGAGCAGATGCGTTCTGTACGATGTCCGGAACAAAACTGAAACATGAGTGTCTAAAGAGAAGACTCAACTGTACGATCTTGAAGTACGACTTAGTAGGTTGTTAAATGGTAGTATCTACACGCTTAGAACAACAAAAGTATCTTTCGAAAGTAATTCAAATCTGTTACAGTAACTAACGAGAACTTTTATTTATTATTTTATGAAATCATACTTTCTACTCGTAAAGCGAAAGAAATTTATTTCAACGCTCTAACTCTGTCGCCATCGAACCGATTTAGGCACATAGGTATATATGGTCTCAGCGATAAGGTTAGTCGTAAACGTTCTGTTCAAGAATACTACTGCCAGCGACCGTATAAAAGTGCCACGAGTGACGGCTGTCACAATCTGTTGGCACATGCCATTTCACCCGTGGCGTTCGCGAAATCTTGGCGAACAGGGGTCGCAACAGCCACGGGGTTTAACGATTGCCGTGCTCGACGCAGCGAGCAGAATGTTTTCTCTATGAAAGCGCACTCGGTGTTTCCGGCTGCTTTTTACTCCCGCATTATCGCGTCACAATCCAGCTCGAACGTTGACATTAAGACGAGCACGGAATTTACGATCCACCTGTTCTTACACCTCGAAGACTCGCGTCCTCTCTTCTCGACAGCCTCCAAGCTGTACTTCCGCTCGGTTTCGTGTTCTAACAAGGCGCGTTTGCACCAACCTTCGTTTCTCACCTGCAATCGAAACGTATCGTTTGCTACGTTTGCCTTGTCGGTTGTCGTTGTTTCGTCATTAAATCATACTGGGCGATCGATTTTTATCGAACAATATTTAAAATTGTTTTGAGCGTAAACTGGGAATTTGAATACGGTAGAATTTGTAATACAAAATTTATCTGCTTTATCGAACGTAGCAATATATTATGAGAAATTCATTTATTGGAACTGAAACAGATACGTTCCATTATCGACGATGGTATCCTGATTAAATAAAACACACGTTATTTAAAAACTCATTTCGAATAAATGGTTCTCTACAAATCGTAAAATCCGTCAATTTCAAAACACCACAATTACACAATAATTTTATAATCGAGTAAGCGACTTACAAGTTATGAAACCTTTGTTTTCTTCTCTTCTCTTATCTTTTGTTCATTTCACGTGCAGTTGATGTTTATGTCATCATGCCACTTTAAAAATTTATATCACCACTCAAAGGGCTTCCAACCCGTTCGCGAATAAAATAATATTAATAATAAAATAATAAAAGACATTCAATATCGATGAAAAAATAGAACAATAACCGTTAAATTTTTATCCCTGATATTCCACGCGCGGTATTTAATTTTCCAATAAAGCATAGTACGTTGAACACCCAATACGTTATTAAATGCGATGTCCTGCAAAATTCCACCTTCATTACACGCTATAATAATCAAATTTTCATTCTACCGATCCGTTTAACAAAATTGATAATCTAGCCAACTCATTTTGCTGACTTAAACTTTTTCGAATTTACAGCTTTGGTATAGTATTAAGACTGAGGCAATCAGATTGCTAGAGGATACAAATCTTCAGTTATAAGCACCGCAGTACTTTGCGGTCTCCTTTTGCATTCTTATGAAGTAGAACAATGCATTCTCCTGTATAAGTCTGTACGTAATTGTGCTCCTTTTAGCTATATTTTTACTTTTGATTTTTAATCATATTTATTTTTACTGTACTTCTTTATAAAGGGTGTTCACCCGTCAAATAAATATGTAGGAGTCTTTATTTGTGGATTGTTACAGGTTTGTGTGTTATGAATGATTGAGTGAATGATAGGTTCACTGTGATAGATTGACTTCGATAGATTGACTGCGATAGATCGACTGTATAACTGTGTTGTCGCGCCTAGGAAGGTCCTGTATTTATATTTGTTGGAAATATACATTGCATATTGCTGTGATCGGTTTATGTTTGAATGTGCACGTCTCTCCACCAGGACTCGCAGCGGTGGAATCGCGCCGGGTCGTCTTCTTTTGTTTTTAACCGTTTTATAATTAGTAGTAGTTCTCGACATTATGTGTCCACGCACAGGGCGTTATTCTGTATAATAATAACTAATATATAATATACTCTATATTCCCTCTTCTTCTTCTTTTTTTTTCACAATATTCCCTGGACACGTTGAAAGGGGGAAAATGCGGAGACATGGAAAGGACTCTGCGAGTATTTTTTGGATTCTAACGAGGCTGCAATCAAACGCCCGTGGTAATGAAGGTCGCCCGGCCATTTGGGCCGAATGACGGGTCCTAGTTCAGGCCCTGTTGTAAAACGTTTGATGCAGCCCCATAGAACACCCGCAGGGGTTCCATGTCACTACAAACAAATAAATAAATAATAATTTGGTATACGTTGTCACACCTTCGTACCCACGCATTTTTAACCCTTTGCGGACGAAGCAGTAAAGAAAATAGTCACGTCGCGCGTTTGTGTTATAAAAACTAAAGCTGTATTTAAATAAGTTTTTCATAAAATCTAACAAAATCATAAACAAACAAATTTAGGCCAACTTGACTTCTTAGGCTAGTATACCCATGCGTATTTTATACGTGTCGTTTACGACAGACAAATGCCAGTCGCAGCGCGAGAGTTGGGCGGATATATCCGACACTCGTCCGCAAAGGGTTAATCCTATCTCCCTCCGTCTCGTGCGATTTTTCCATCGTTACATCGTTCACAGTACTTTCCATCGCGTCGAGGTTTTTCATGCAATTGAAACGAGAGAACCGATCGTACAGCCGTTAGATAAGTCCGATCTTTCCGCGTTGTACTTTAACGAACTCATAATAACCCGAGAGACTCGCATAAGAATGAAGTGGCGCTGCGGGAAGGGGTTGGGGGTGACGAGGGTGGCGGCAAGGGCTCGCGGGAAATTTTCATTTCGTCGGAAAGTTTTCGCGGCCCATTGAAACTTCGAGGGGCTCTCGGCGAGCGCGGCGACTTCACGGTTGGCGTATGTTAATTTATGTGCGAACCGCATTACCGCCGGTAATGTATTCAGTATTCGCCGGGAGAAACGAGGGCCCTCGCGGATTTTCGTCTATCCGTCTCGGTGTACGCGGCGGATCCTCCCTGCCCGCTTCAATTCCCGTCTCGTTCGGTGCACTGCACATCTAGAATACGGTTCGAAGCCGATACGAAGATACGAAGTGGTCGCGGTTGATTGAAACACGACGAGGAAATCGGAGAATTCGTGTTGCTGCGTACCACTATTTTCTTCTATACGGTATGCCTGTTTCAGATTAGTTATGGTCTCGAGTTATAATATAGAGGTAGGTAAATTGGGTTCTTAGAGAGAGAGAGAGAGAGAGAGGATGGTGGTCAATTTTAGGTACTTGAGATTATTGAACACATTGCCTCGATGTAAGATACGGTTGAAATATTTTGAATATTTGACTTAGACAGATATAAGTATTTGTAAGTTAGATAAAGCGAAGTATTTAGAAATATTATCTTTCTAGATAATTTTAAAGATCTTTTTCAATTGTGATTCAAAGCATTTGAATTCAAACGTTCAAATTCCATAAATTACATCCACTCCACTGAGTTTCTGGAACACTGATTCCTTATTGTTCTGTTCTTTTTTGAATCAGCATCTACGCGATCTAACCGTTTTTCTCTCTTACGTTTCTTCAAAACAAAAAGATAAATCTTTCCAAACCCTCTAAATCAATTCATCGCTGTTTACTGCGTCCATTTACACTGTCAAAATTATTGCGAATTATCTTTCATACACTGTTCGCAGACAAACCATGGGATCCCATTGTTTATCAGCTCGTACCTGTTCTTCGCGGCCACGATCCTCTTTACGATGTCGTTCACGTTGCTGTCGAGCGGCGTCTGGTGCTTCCTGTTCCGTTTGCCGGTGATCTACCTGGTTCGTGGTCCAGCAGACATCCTGGTGGTTCTGACCGGTTACCTGGTCGTCACGAGCGCGCTCACGTTTCCTGCTTCATGGATCTTGTACAGTCAACACAATGTGATCAAACGGAGACGCATTTTATTACCGGTAAGTCTTCCTCTCTTCTATCTTTCCCATTCCTTTCATCCCCCTATTTGCTCTTCTGCTGTTCGCTCTGTTTCCCATCGCTCTCTTTCAACCCCGAATCTTTCCCTTTTCTCACCTTTTTCGCTTTTTCTTCTTCGTCCTCGCTTTCTTTCTCATCGCCCCCTATCACCTCACTCTCTTTCCTTTTATTCAGTTCCCTTCGCTCTCTTGCTCTTTATTCTCTTTCTCTTTCCTCTTTCCCCTCTCACTTTTTTTCCTTCACTCTCATTCCCCTTGCTTTCTTTCCCCTCGTTCTCTTTCCCTTCACTCTATTTCCCCTCACCCTCTTTTTATTCATTCTCTTTCCCCTCACTCTCTTTTTATTCACTCTCTTTCTATTCACTCTTTTCCCTTTATTCTCTTTCATTTCACTCTCTTTCCCTTCACTCTTTTTTCCTTCATTCTCTTTCCATTCACTCTCTTCCCTTCACTCTCTATCCCTTCATTTTCTCTACTCTCTTTTTTCTCGTTCCTCTCGCTTTTTCCCCTTTCCACTCTTTACCCTTCAAATCTCTCTCTCTTTCACCTTTATTCTCTCGCTCCCTGGCTCTCTTCATCTAATTCCGCGGCTAATTAAGGAAACACCGCGATCACGTAAGAGTGCGAGATAATTGAAGGGCTTCCGGCCGGTTTACCGTCCGTTGGGGAACGCCTCAACGGGAATTGGACGAGCTCACGCTGCGCCGGAAGTCGAGGAGACACGGGCGAGAGGTGGGAGAGTCGCGTGGCTGAGTTTCCGTGCGATAGGAAAAGTGGCACTGCAAGGTTTGTGTTTCTTGCGAATTTTGCGAGGGATGAGAGCTTGTTGGTGTTAAAATCAGCAGTAATAAGGAATGTTGGGGAATTTAATCTTTTAGATTTGAATTTTCTATGAATTTCAAGAGAAATAGATCTCGTCGAAGAATAATTTCTAAATTCTTGTAAATTTTCACAGGATTCAGATTTGTTTCGGTGAGAGTGTTCTTCTTTTTAATTAAAATAATCTGTTATCTAATTCAAAAGAGAAATCATAAAGTGAAACTTTCGTCTTCAACCAGAACAATACAAAGTATTTGAAAATCGTTGTCAGCTGAAAGCGCCTTATCTTCGAACAGAAGATCGAAGAATACTGTGATCGACGTCTACTCGACGTTACATAATTTTTGAAACCGTGCAACAGGAATATCGCTAGGAGGGAACACCGCGTGTATTGTTCGTTGAATCGTCGCACGATTCCAATACGTTTCGTACGACAGATCGATACCTATCCTTTGACATCATATCAATCTCCCGTCGAGCATTTGCCGATCCCGGTGATACCGTTGTATCGGCGCCGGTAGAGAATAAAATTTTTCGCAAACACCATGTGACGCGAGCTGAGGATCAATTCCAAGCGACATATCAAGTACCTGTTATCTTCTCTCTTCTATGTTGCTTGCCACGCGAAATCAGCCCTCTCCTTGTCGATCGCGTCGATCCATACTTTCAACGTTTTCAAACGCCATATTGACGGTTTAACAAATCGAAGTTCGTTTCAATGAGATTACAAGTTAACCAAAATTGCTTCTGCTATTTGGAATATCAAAGGTAGATGAACACATATGGTATCGTTGCCTACATAGAATACCAATATCAATATCAGTATCGATTGATATTAAAGCGGTGCAAATTAATATTAATTTACATCAGTATTAACAGCTATAGCATTAGCACTTATGCAGATTGATGTTAATGCCTGAAAAATGCTTCGATATCCAATATCCAGAGGAAAATACATATTGAGCGGATACGATTCTGGGAAAGCGTGAACACCGTTTCAATTAAATTATAGCCGTGTGAACGTAGAATATTTGAACTAGAGTGTTTCTAAGCCGTGAAAGATGATTACTTGAGAAAACGTCGCGAATTTTGGGTGAACGTGACCGAATGCATCGAGTGAGAAATGTTTACGATTAAAAAGAAAGAAAGTGTGAGTGTTTGGAAGAATTCGAGCGAGAGGCAGGAAGAGCGTGTTGTAAGAGGAGCAAGAACATCAAAATTGTTAAGTTGAAAAGTTGTTTAAACGTTACTATTAAACTATTTTAAATACAGTATTGTAACATCAAGTTAAATTTCTGGTAAATGGATTTAAACTTAGGTCCCACACTATCAAACTACTTTAAATATATCCCTTTGCACTCGAGGGGTGACAGTTAGTCCTCTAACAATTTTAACTTCACAGATTTTTAAATGTAAAATATTTACCAAGATTCGCTTATATTATACTTAATTTAGTTTAATTAAGTCATATACTAAAATTTACACGTATGACTGTTTAACCTCCGGTCTGATTAATAAACAAACTAATTAAAGTCTGGACGTTTGCGAAACTATCGTTTGGCGACTGACAGTCACCCCTCGAGCGCAAAGTGATATATATATTAAAGAATTTTACTTTGTTACGCCTACACCTGAACCCTACCATCTCTCTACAATAAATAAAATCCTATATATGCGCCTACACATTTTCAAATATTTGTTTAAAGATATATCGTCGAATTTGCTGTACAAAGTTCTTTGACGCCTCTGACAACGTGCATTTGTCAAAGAGAAACGGGAAACATGCCCGGAAACGATGTCTCCGGGTAATCGAGGATCGGATAAACCGGTAGAACACCGCGTGATCGATCACATAAACGCCACGCTCGACGGGGACGTGTCTGATGGACTACGTTTCCGTCGTAAAAGACGTGCTTCCGTGTCCTAGTCGAAACTCTGCGGGAAACGCGTCCTTTCCGGGCTGTTTGCCTCTCTGCTCCCTCGCCCCATTCCCATGGAACATCTGTCCCGAATGGCTTAAGAACCTACGGGACCTGTTCCCCGATCGTTTTCACTTCCGGTTACGTTCCATCGGCTTCCATTCACGTGTCCGACCGACGGATACCGAATTAATGGCGTTTATGGACGCGTTTGACGCGCTGAAAGCATCGTAACCGAGGACGAATGCCGCGTTTTTAAAGCTCGCCCCTATTCCAAAGTGCCGCGCGGAAATCGTGTTATAATGGTAACGATAAGCGAACGCGCGATCTGTTGTTAAAAAATTGACGATGGTACTAGGGTTTACGGTACGCAGCGTGCTTCGTTAATTTTTCACAGGCGATTTTGTGAAAATTGTTCGACGCTTTTGTCGAAAGGTCGTGATATAAAGTTTCAGGACGAATTATACGTAACATTGTACAGAATTCGCACGGAATTGGTATTTCTATCGAATTTCGTGTTTTATTGAATATCGTATGCACCGTTTGTTTCGTAAACAAGTACGAAACGTTTTTCCTGGTTGGTCGCTCAATTAAGAATTGAAATTCTCAGTTTTGTAAATCTACAATTTGTTCCCTTTTTTTATTACTTTAATTATAATTAATTATAATAGTGTAGATAGTGTACTTTAATTTAATTTAATTATAATAGTGTAGAAAGTCTGTTATGATTATTATTATTATTATTATTATTATTATTAATGTGATCTATAGAAAAAGTATACAGTGCACAGTGATTTCTAGCTTAAAAATATTGACAATATAGCTACTTCTAACTCAACTCTGCCACACGGCTATATATTCAACTTTCAACCCTTCCTGTAACTTTATAACTCGGTTTTTCATCCAACACCGGTCTTTTCCTCCTTCCAGAAATCCCTTATAGGCCTTCCCTTTCTTTTTTGTTTTTCGTCAGCTATATTTTCCTCGCTGTCATCTAGTAGACCCACACTTTCACTTTTCCGGTCCCTAAAACTACGATACTACAATAGTATTTATACAGCATGAAACGAATTTCCGTTCAAGCTCTGTTCTCCAGTCACGTTCGTCGAAGCATAAGTTTGCACAAAAATCCGCAACGTTGCCACAGCGAAACCACTCGTAAAAATTCAGGCGGTCGATTCGCGAGTCCCTTGCACGTCGGGTAAAATTTTCCCTTAAATTTCAAGCAGACGGTCAAGCAATCGCCGCCACGAGTCCCTCCATCTGTACGTAGTCCATCCGAGTGGATCACGGCGAGCCTAAACCTTCTCATGAAAGGACTCAACTTTTCGACGGGCTGACTTTCATTGATTTTATCGAGGCTCCATGCCTGTGAAAGTGGTCCACGCTACAAACTGGATTTCCCTCCTCTTCCTCCTCCTCTTCCTCCTCTTCTCTTTCCCCCCTGCAACCGTTCGAATTTATCTTTAGGGGTCGCTGACTGGAATAAGACCTTTCGATGCCTTCGACCACCCTCCCTCGCCACCACCCTCTTGCTTTCTCAACGATCGGCCAATATATTTCCCTTTTTCTACGGCTTCCTCGCGAACGCGTTACGCGACGATATATCGATTTCCGCGGAACGGACAGAGGGGAGGAATCGTTCGATGATGATTCCACTGAAGATAGGAACGATGAACCTTTGTGTAGCTAAGAAAAACTGCTGATTTTTCGAGGGGGGTAGTGGAAAACGTCGGAATCTCTAAGAGTGTTTTAGAGTTTTCAGCTTGGTCGTCGATTTATCTTTACATTCACGTTCGCGGTGTTTGACCGTGATTGAAGGAATCGAAATTAAGATCGTATTAGGAAAACTTGTAGGGTTCTCCGGATGGTGATAGGTTAAAAGTCGGCATCAAGAATTAATGAGCGGAACACTCGATTGAAAGGAGCACTGCAAATTTATTATCCAACAAAAGAATTGGTTTTCCTTCGAAATTGTTCATCATTTTTAACGAAGCGAGATCGAAGAGATTTGGTGGTCGAATACTTAGCGAGGTTCACGGCGAAAGTTTAGATAAATCCAGCAATACTTTTGTACAAGTACACGCTAACTTTAAAGCTTCCAGAGGTTCGAAACGGATCGCGAACGTGGCCGGTGAAAGGTTTTAATTAAATTTTGTCCAGCGACAGGTTCGAAAACGGAAGCGTATGATCTACGAGAAATATCTGTTATTCCTTTTGACGCGTTCCGTGAACGCTTTTGAACGAGGCATGGCGCGGAGCGGAAAAAACGAAAAGGAAAGGGAGAAAGAGAAATCGGCGGAGGGAAGAGAAAAAAAATCGCCAGGTTTTATACGCAATTTCAACTGGGCGCAGCTCTGAAACGGCGGCCGATATTTCCTGCCTCTGTTTCTTTGATAATACACCGGCATTATACGGCAGTTTAACGGAAGTTGCCGGCTCCGCCACCGGAAGCGGATCGGCTCGTGCAAGTAGAAGGCGTACACGGCCAGGCAGCGGCGAAACTTCGTTATACTAACGTGCGTGGTGTAACAAACTCGTTACACGCTCGGTCGAAATCCCTTTGCCCGGGCCGCAGGCAGATTTTTCAGTTAAAAGCGTGCCATTAACCGTGGCCAGATTCCTTCGCCCTTCCCCCTTCCGCCCCTCTTGTTCTCGCTGAATCTTTATGAAACGATCCTCTTGGGGGATGAGCTTGAAAACGGCGCTGTAACGATGTTTCCACCGCTTCGAGCGAATCGTTTCTTCGATAATCGGTCTCTTTGTCGTGGTCGAGGCAGCGGTCACTCGCGTTCTGTTTACTTTCATGTCTATCTGCAGATCGTGTTTGAAATTGAGAGGGTGCGAACGGGAAATAAACGCTTTAAGGAAAATTGTGAATTTTTGGCGTTGAGACGACTGACCACAATTTATATATTCTTCGATGATATTTTATAGGGCGCTACGTTTTTTGAGTGAGAACGACCTTACTTGTTCATGTCGCTCTTGAGACTGACCTTTTCCTTTTTTTTTTTTTTTTTTCAGAGTGCGTGCAATGAAGGGGTTTGGATTGAGATGCAGCTCAAGCCTACCTGAAATATTTTGTTTTCCTTGGGTTTTCATGAGCTTCCTCAGGTTCTTTGGCCGCATGGGCCTGCACAATCGAACAGATTGATTTGGTTCGAATGTTCGTTTCATTTTTTGCCGGTGTTGAGAATAATTGTGATTGCTTTTGTCATTTCTGAGACATAGATTAATTTCATGTTTATTTTTGACAGAGGAGCTGGTGTGCTTTGAGAGTATTGAAATTTCAGAAGGTTATAAGATAAATGAAAATAATATCGTTGAGCCCACGTTAAATGTCAAGTGCTTATTTGATTCCAAGAAATGGAATTAATGCAGGTACGATTTTATGCTCAACGTTTTGTGAAATGTTGAGCGTTTATAGTTTATAGGAAATTGATCAGTTTGCAACCATCCTATAGGATTGCCTACTTTAAATATTGCTAGCTTAAGTTATTAATTTCTGAGGAGCGAGGGGGAATGAAACTAAAGCAATATCTCAAAGTAGCATGGTTATTCACGTACTTCGTCTCCATTTTTTTTTTAAACAAATGCGGTACCTGCTCGAGAAACGGCATTGTTTTTTGCCCTTGTCATCTCGGTCAATTATTGCGCCGAACGAAGATTAATTACGTCTTTCGAGCTGGTCATTTTTCATTGTACCTGCCTGTGGTGTCCTTCGTAATCACAGCTGGATAAAAAGAGCGCATCTGCTTCAATTTACCACATTGCAGAGGATTTTATTTGTGGCTTGAAGCGTACAGATGGCAAAGAAAAGTGGAGGAAAAATTGCTGCAGTAATTTATTTTGCTGGCTTACGGAAGGAAATACATAGCAGAAAATGGTTGAAAGGGTTGCGATATCAAATTATAGTTGCAGTGAATTGTATCAATTTTTGTTATTTAAAAATTAATATTGCACCGATCGTATGATTATTCACGAAAAGGAAAGAAAAAAACGGAGAAAGAGTTTGTTCGTTACGCTAAATTTTGTGTTTCGCGTAATTTTCACATCCTATTAAATTGCATTATACGTGGAATGTAATTCTCCGTTCTACGTTTCGCAAATTTTTACCGCTTATTTCAAATATTTCAACTATCCACGATTTTTTTTTTTAACCATCGTACGTATATGTAGATATGATAACATCTCATAACAAAATTAATGAAAAACTGTCTGTTGAACGGGCTGCAAAATATTTATTCGGTATTCGGTTGGTATTTAGGTTGGCCGCTCTGAAAGTTCGACGGGCGCAAAAATGGCTGGCGAAAATCGGGGCCGATTGAAAATTAATCACGTTCCATTATTAAATTCGGTACAGCGCAATAATTACCGGCTGAATTATTGGCGCGTGCATTAGTAACTGTCGCAGATTGACTTTTAATAGTTAATTTAGATTGAACTTTAACACGGTTGCGTGAAAGCCTCCTTTGTTCACGCTGAATAACAGCCACGATATTTATTTATAATGCACGAACGCTAAAACGATCCTTGTTTTCACCATTATGATTTTTCAATTTATAGCTATCGTCCTGTTGATAATTCACGATTTCACGTTTAAATTCATAGCCACGTAAATCGATCATCCGTCGAGAAATATTTTCGTTATCGATCAATGTACACTTTGTTAAACTTTTGTTTAACAGGTAGGGTAAGAAAAGTTCTATTTATGCGTAGGGGAGACCGAGGGTAGTTAGCCAAATTTTTACATCTCTAATTTCCATGAACAAACCGACAGTATTTTGTTAGCTTGCTTCATACAAAAAATTTACACATTTCCTTAAATAAGCAGGTGTATTTAAAAAAAATCGTTTTAATTGAGTTTAATTGCAATTTTTACCATATTTATATCAGTGGTAGTAATAAGTCGACTAGCCCCGTTAGGGGGGTTAATTAAAAAAATGGAAATAAAAATGATGTTAATAAAAATTATTTTATCTGTTTCTTAATATTACACAAAATGAGGTAGTGTTAGATTATTAAAAGAATAGAAGGGCAATTTTAGAATCCATCATAATCGTTGTATTTATATGCTTTTTCATCGAAATTAAAATTTAATTTTATCCTGGAAATAAGATATTACCGGTAATGCGAAGATTGTATAGAAAGAAATCAAAAATAACAACAGAGATGAAGAAGAAACTGTTGTTCTTCCTTTTTCAGGTACAAAAACGTATTTTAATCTCAGAAACAAGAGGTTACACGGTAATGTAGAGATTCTTGTAAACATGGAATTGTTATGCGTTTAAAAATCATACATTTTCATCCAAATGTGAGGTGTCATTGGCGAACAAGTTGAAGAAGATTTATACATTATCCGATCTTTCGACTCGCTGAAACACTCTGTAATACTGCCCACGCTCTCATTACTCAATATCAATTGTTTCACGTGATCATCAGCTGCGGTCCCAATCATCGAGTCCCCGCCCATCGCCATTAATTGTCACTTTCAATAACGAACCTATCAATTTCCGCTCACGCCCATCCGACGGGCGTCGTTAAAATTTTCTGGCGTGCTCCGTGTTTACAAGCGAAACGCGGTAAAGGGTCCCGATCGAAGTTAATTAGCACGATGCTCGACTCGTTCCTCACCCCTAAAATGAGTTGCCACGAAGAACGCTTGACAAACGATGAAATCATTATCCGCTCTCTTCGTGGCTCGACGTTTCGCTAATTGTAAGCTACGTAGCACCATTAACATTAACCCTTTGTCTTACAGTAGCTGCTGTTGCTCGAAAATTGCGATTAGGTACGATTAGTGTGACTTAGGAAGTGGATTAGGTACCTTTTTTTATTGCAGCTTTTATTTTATTGAAATTCAATTTCGAGCTATAAATTATATTATTTAATTAAAAGGTTCGCGAGATGCAAAGAGGAATATTCATCAGAAGAATAATTAAAGAGTATGTTTACAGTAGATTAAAATATTAGGTGTATGCAAAATTTCTAATCCCTTTCTTTAGCATTCCGATATAATCATTTTTACTTTCCCTGTTACCATTTATTATATTTTCACACCTTACTGTAATAATTTCCTTGTAATTCCCTAATGGGTTAATCCCGTAAAAATAAATAAATAAATAATTATACATAACTGATGTCGAACTATCTGAAACGTAATATTCAAATATTTGAAAGACGTCGCTTAAATTGCAATACTTATATTTTATGTAATTAAGATGTAAGAAATTTCTAAATTCACTTAATAGATAAAAATTACAGACTAAAAAGATAAATAAAATTTTACATTTAATAATGTTTTCTAGTGTCATTCGATAATTATCCAATTTCTCTCAGCTTTCGAGTAAACGTAGCATAAATCTCAAGACTTTCGAACAGAGGTGTACGGGTGGATTGTAACGATTGTCTGATCATACACAGACTTATTCTACTTACAGAACGTTCACTGTGGGTAGCCTTGCCCGTGCCATTTGTCTTGGGAGATATCACCGTTTCACCATCTGTCTGAGCACGAGTTAACCCCTTTACCGTCTCCCGTTGCTGAATCATTGTCCAATGTCGGCGCGTTTGTCCCCTCGTCTCGCGATAATCAGTCGGTGCGGTGGAGTGAGTCCATTTGTAACGCGAACGTTTGATAAAACGCGATGCATCTTTTTAGCGAAGCTTATTCATTCATCGTATCTTCTTTTACACGTGCAATTTTACCGAGGTCTTAACCTGACATCAGACTTGCTCGAAGCAATATCTGTATTTTAGTGTCAACCCTTTGCACTGGACAGACGAGAACCTTCGTCTTCAAAGATTCCTAGTTGTTGATTATCGAGTTCGAACAATATCAGAATTCGCTTGTATTGAAGTTGTAGTAACTAAAATTGTGTCAAAAATTCAGCTGTTTTAGTTAAATGACAGACGAAGCTTTTAAATGTGACTATTTGCATTCGAATCGTATTCATTTAGCTCAGAATTGAATGTTTGTTTCATTATTGTGTATTTGTTTATTCATTTATTTATTTGACGGATAAACACCATTTATAAAGAAGTAAAATATACTAAAAAATACAGTAAAAATAAAAATTATTAAAAGATAAAAGTAACAATAAAACTAAAAGGAGCACAATTACATACAAATTTATACAGGAGGATACATTGTTCTACATCATAAGAATGCAAAAGGAGACTGCGAAATGCTTATAACTGAAGATTTGTAGCCTCTAGCAATCTGATTATTTATTTAGCCTTAAAACTATCTGAGGATAAATTCAAAAAAGTTTATGTCAGCAAAGTGAGTTGACTAGATTACAAATTCTGTTAAACGGATCGGTAGAATCAAAATTGTATTAAACGAAACAAATTAATAAGCAACGAATTCCACCACCTTTTTCGCGGAGCAATTCGGGTTCCCTGAAAAACGAGTTTCTTGAGACGTGACACCGGATTTACGTATGCATGTTGGAGCTCGGTCGACGTGTCCGCGTATCGGTGTAAAGCGGATATTCATCAGTATGCAGGCATCGGCATTATGGATCACGTGTTGGATTACCTGAACGTATCACGAAGGAGGAATCTGAGCATAGGTCGATCGAAGCAACCATGTCAATATTACCCTACGTTATAAATCAACCGGACGTGGTGAAACGATAGGCAGCTTATTAGGGGATGATGGAACTTCCCGGGGACATAAATTTCTCTCTGCGCTTGGGATCGAGATATTGAAAAAAGGCGAGCTGCTGTGGAAGCGTTCTTCGGGAAAGCAGTTAAAATGCCAGGCATTCTCATATCAATACACGTGTAAATTTGACATAGTATCAATTCTCATGGAATTTTCACGTGCGTTGGAAACTGTTAAATCGAAAACCTGAATTAGTATATAATAACCATTATTATTATTATTATTTGCTCGAGAGCTATTTAAAGAAAACAAGAGAACAATCTTTGTTATCCTTTTTGTTTGTAAAGTGTTCAATGATCTTTTAAACCCCTCTGAAATCTTCGAAAAATTCACAATTAATATTCCAACTTTTCTTTTAAGACGATACAATTTTCTTCATATATAGAGTGTGAAAGTGGCTCGTGGTATGTAAAGGGTTAATCTAAGATCCATCTCACTGAATTTCAGCTAGTTACGTTATCAATTTCTCTAGCGAAGAAACACGAAGGTGTCGGCTCAATTAATACTACTAATTCGGGAAACTGTAATGTCATCGTTTTATATTCCCAGGTTTAGGGACGACCATTCGGTGTTGCTCGTAAAACTGTAGCCATTGCGGTCCATTCTGCCAGTTTATGGTGATACTTCTGTCCCCATTAACGCTCATCCCGGCTCCGTTTTATGCACCTTACCTGCGATAAGGGGTGTGTAAACACCGCCCCGACTTCCGTTTTCGTTTCGGGCGCGGTACCTCCGCCGGAAGTCCTGGCTGCTTCCCGATCCCGTCCCGTTTTACGCGATCTATACCTAATAAGAAAAATAGTTGGGCGGATCGTTAATCTTTTATCGTCCAGAAACTCCCCGCGTCCTTTTCTCTTCAACGTAACGCCTGTAACCGTTCCTTTTTATACGATGTCCGAGAAGATTCTGTGAAGGAAGTGAATTTTTCTTCGCCACTCTACTAGAGCGAGGCAAATATTAACTTCGGCACTCGTTAAGCTGTTTCGCTAGTGGAACAAAGAAGTTCTTCTCGAAAACAGTTTCGTTCTAATAAATTAATTTTAATAATGAGCTCGTAAGAATATTACATAGAATAATTGTGCTTGTGATTATGAAAGTGGTGTAACTGAAAAATTAAAAAAAAAAAAAGTTATTTTATCAAGTAAATGGTATGGAAATAAGTCAAATCACAACAAGTGTAAATATGGATTTTGAACAACATTTTTTACTTAAACCACTTTCGTAATCACTGACTCAATCAAAAATTTAAAAGTAAATCGTGTGGAGATAAGTCAAATCACAAAAGGTATAGATATAAATTTCAAACAACATGTTTTGATTAGACCACTTTCATAACCACTGATTCAATTCAAAATTTAAAAGTTATAAAAATTTAAAAAACAATTATTTTATCAAGTAAATCGTATGGAAATAAGTCAAATGACGAAAAGTGAATATATAGATTTCAGACAACATCTTTTACATATATCACAATCACCGGCTTAATTCGAAATGGCAAATAAAGCGATGGTACGCAAAAAATAAGAAAATACGTCAACAGTAGTCGAAGCACCGAAGCCTTAGCATTCGCTCGATAAAATTTCGATACGCGTTTCTCGCTGTCTTCTTATCGCCTTTTTTACTTCGCAGATAATTTTTTACGTTACCTTTTGCGACCGCGAACAAAAGATTTCACGGTACCACGCTTTTCGCCCGTCCCGCGACGATTCCCCGATGTAAGTCGATGTAAATCGATCGTCACGAGAATCGTAAATCGGCGAAGGGAGCAATTTGCCGCTGCGAAATTATCGTTCGCCCTGAACGTCGTCCCGTTTCGTTTCGAGCAGCATGATGCGCTCGATCCAAGGAAGATATCGAGTCGCAAGGGAAGTAACCATAAGAATAACAGGGACGAACGATGCAGAGCGGAATAAACCGCGCAAATGGGTACAGAATAACCGAGAGAAAGAGCGAAAGCGGGAGGTGGTGGGCAGAGAAAAAAGGCTGATAAAAGCAGGGAAACGTGGGAATAGAAGAGAACAGCGGGAAGGAAACGAGAAAGGGACGAGGTCGTGGAAGGTGGAGGGGATGAAAGTTGGAGAACACCTTGGGGACTACGGTGGTTCATGCATGAAGGCAATTTCGCGAACATCCAGACGAAAAAGAGGCCGGCAGCCAGCGTGAAATGAGACGACCGAGAATTCATTTTTTCTGTACCATTGGTTGACAGAAGATACTCTGTTTTATGGCGTGTAGGATGCAACGTGTACGGATATTACCGATCGCAACGCTCGAGAGCATTTGGTCTATTTAAAATACAGATATTTAATAATAAATAACAAACGTCGCTTTTTAAATATTATAACTCGTAATTTTTTTTGTAGATTTTAAACGTATCTGTGTACAATACAGAATTTCGTGTTTTCTTCGCAAACAAAAGATTTTTCATAAATACATTACATCCTATTCACCGCATGCAAACAGTTACGTTTCACATGAAAAAAGATTGCTAAAAATTCTAACCATCAAACGACAATGTAAAACATAGTTTTATGGTATGCAAATATTGTTCGAACACTTATTTTTATCGTCATTCTGGTAGAACACTATTTATTGATTAGCAAAGAATACAAAATTTATTTCCACCGTTACTTTTATTAATTAATTAATTTATTTTTCTTTCACCCTTCGGTCTTAAACTTTTGTCCGCCACTGTAGTTCTATGGTATGCAAAAATCGTTCACATACTTATTTTTATCGTTATCATGATAGAACACTATTTATCGATCAGCATAGAATACAAATTTTATTCCTACTGTTTTTGCTAGTCAATTAATTAATTTATTTTTCTTTCACCCTTTGGTCTTAAACTTTTGTCCGTCACTGTAGTTCTATGGTATGCAAAAATCGTTCACATACTTATTTTTATCGTTATCATGATAGAACACTATTTATCGATCAGCATAGAACACAAATTTTATTTCTACTGTTTTTTCTAATCAATTAATTTATTTATTTTTCTTTCACCCTTTCGTCTTAAACTTTTGTCTGCCACTGTAGTTCTATGGTATGCAAAAATCGTTCGCATACTTATTTTTATCGTTATCATGATAGAACACTATTTATCGATCAGCATAGAATACAAATTTTATTTCTACTGTTTTTTCTAGTCAATTAATTTATTTATTTTTCTTTCACCCTTTGATCTTAAACTTTCGTTCATCACTGTAAATCGTTTTCCTTCCCCTCTCTTCGCCTTCCATTCCCCCCTTTTCCCCTAACCATCCTCCAATCCCACGCTGCTCGCGGTGTAATGTGTCTCGTTGAAAGTTTGATTGGTATCGCGCGGAACCTGTTCATCCTCCCCCTGCTCCCTCCGCTTGCACCTTTGTCCAGTCGTTCGTCGATCGAAGGGAAATCGAGGGATTTTTATAGCCGTCTCCGTTTGTGTTTCGCAGTTGCGACGGTATTCAGGGCGCGATCGCGCGTCGATGATGGCACTGCGATGGACTGCGCGTTTCGACGGCATCGGCCCGAGCAGAATGAAATTACATCGAGCTGTAAACCGGACCCTCCCCGGTCTAGCCGGCAACCGATTCCATCGAACGTTTGATCGATCGCTTAATACGGAAACAAAGGGCCGCGCAGGTACAGCCGGGATCGTGAAAAGCAGCCGGGAATTGAATCGTTTGTCCTGTGATGCGATGATGGGCTCTTTGGTCGATGGCTGTTTGATGTGAATTACCGGTGTGTTGACTGGTAACAGGGTTGGGACGAAAGAAAAAAGAAAAAAAAAAAGATACGAGCGCATTTCGCGAGTGCCACTGTTGTTCGACGCTGAAACTGAATTTTAGGATTGGATAATGGTATTTTCGAATCCCACGAGCTTCCGAACTTTTCTCGCGCGTTCTCAGACTTCGTTATTGCCGCTTAAACGAAGTTACATTGGAATATATTTGTGGCTCGAGCGAATCGTTTAAGAGAAATGCCTGCACTGATTTTTGTATCGCTTCTTGATGTTGTAACGTACAGTGGCGCATGAAAGTTTAAGACCAACGGGGCAGAAAAGATGATGAAATTAATTAACAAGGAATAATAGTGTAAATAAAATTTGTATTCTATGCTAATCAATAAATAGCGTTCTACTATAACGACAATCAAAATGAATAGATAAACAATATTTGCGAACCATAAAATTATGTTTGACATTGTTCTGTCGTCTTAAACTTTTGTCCGTTACTATAATTTTGCTATCGAACAATGTACCTTAATTTTTCATTTCCTATCTTCTTCCTGCTAACTTACATTTCATTCTTCACACCGTATTAAAATTTGCGTTTTCCAACCAAAATACCATCATCGATCAACGCGTCACAGAATTGCATTGGTTCTAGTACCGTTACTTAACCCGCGACTCAATTTCACCGTTTCAAATCGATATCTGCCTTTATCTTTCATTGCCGTTCTCTTAACAGCTTCGTTCTGCTGTACCCTGTCAAAATTTACGCTTCCTCTTCAAAATCTCACCACGCTGATCGCTCCAGGTTGAGATCGCATTCGATTTCCGCCGCGAATCGCGGTCCCCAATTTTCCTGTGCGCGCGATACGCGAAACTTAAGCGGAAACGGGAACACGCCGAAGCAGACTTAATTACGCGAGGCATCAATATTTACCCGGCGGAAAGCGTCTTATCACGTGTAAAGATAAACGGGGCGAGGGACGTAACGCGGGGGGAATCCTCCACGCAGATAGAGTTACTTATTTATTCATCACGATACAACGGCGTGTAGGTGGCTGGCGCTTTTAGCGCATACATAATGCAGCTTGTGCACGCTCCGCTCTCCTTATTCGTAAATAGGCGACGGCCCCTATTATTCTACGCGGAGACAGCGAAAATCCTTATTGTCCTCCTTGGAGAAGTTGTTTCGCTTCGTGAACGAGATTCTTGCTCGTTTCCATTTCGGCCATTGTTCCGTTGAAAGTATCCGACGATTATCAGGCTTCCTGGAGGCCAGGAAATGTGGGACACTCCTGGGATGCTTCGTTCGACGACAAGAATGATCCTATTTGAACGTTCATTCGTAACGATCGCAAAAATATGAGGCGACGTCTTAGCGAAACGATGAAATATGCTTTGTTGCGCGTCGATGCATTCAGGGATGAGAGGGAAAACAGGGAACGCAGGTTTTCAAGGACTTTTTGGAGTACGGCGATCGTTGGACAGGTTTTGGGATAAGTTCCAATTAGATTTCAGTCAGGCACAAATCATGTACGTTCCATGTAAGTTTGGATTGGTTTCCAATTAGGATAATGTTAGGTTAGGATTACATTCTGATTGGAATCGAATGGAATTCGAATTAATTTAGATTAGTGTTCGTGCTGGGTTCAAATTAAGCTTGGGTCAGATTTAGATTGTGTTCGAATTAAGTTCAGTTTTGATCGAACTGTCGTGTATTTGAAAGCACTAATTTTAATGTTACCAGAATCTTATTGCTCTATTTCCATTTTGTACCTTTTGTTCTGTTTCTTTAACCCTTTGAGTACGCGGACGGCGCTCTATTAGAAATTGTGTTGCTCTAAATAAAAGATCGAAAAAATTGACAAACGCATATACCCGTCCATAATCCATACGAGTAACTTTCGCTAGAGACGCATATACGCGTCCATAATTCACACGAGTAGCTTTCGTTAGACGTATACAGGGTGTTCGGACAGCCCTGGGCTTAAATTGAAAGAGTAACTCCCTGAGACATTCTAAGACGAAAATCAAGAGTAACGATTTTGCGTTAGAGGCTTTGTTTACGAGTTATAACTAGTTAAAGATATCGTTTAATCCGGACCGTTCGACTCTTGAGCATCACTGTGGACTCAGTGACGTTACCGACCGAGTTGCCTCGGTTACCCGCTCTCAAGTGTCGAACGGTCCGGATTAAACGATATCTTTAACTAGTTATAACTCGTAAACAAAGCCTTAAACGCAAAATCGTTACTCCTGATTTTTGTCTTAGAATGTTTCAGGGAGTTACTCTTTCAATTTAAGCCCAGAGCTGTCCGAACACCCTGTATATGTTCTCATAGCAGTCAAAGGGTTAATTTTGTGAACGAGAAAAAAGTCACTGTATCGCGTACAGATAAAAATGAAACTGTTGGAATGATTAGTTTAGAAAGAAACATACTGTCGTTTCTTACGCTTCCGGCTGGCACGTACAAGTTATGAGCTTGGTTTAATGTAACGTGGAGGAATAAATTTGATACGATGCGAGTCGTTGTGCAAAGTTTCTCGTTAACATCGGAATTACAATTGCCGCGAGGGAGCGCGATGCATCTCGGGAATTAAAGAAATTTCTCCGCAGCCACGACTCGTTGCAGCTGGAAAACTCGATTCTACTTGATCACCTGTGTCTGACGCGACCGGCAGCGTTATTTCCCGGCTTTCGTTTCTTTATTGCCTACTCGGACGTGTAGAGAAACAAATTAAATCTCGTTTCACTCCAGTTAATTCTTACCGCGCCGTTTAAACTCTGGTTCCTTTTGAAAATTTATAATGTCAACGTTTTGCCAAACAGTTTCACGATAATTCGAGTATTTTCGGATGCATGTTTACCAAATTCTTTCGGTTAGATGTACACCTTTCTTACACTCAGTTTACTTATACCGACTCGTAGATCTGATCACAAATTAAATTAACCTATTGAGAATATTTCTTTTAGCAATTCAAAGGAGTTCGCGTTAGTTGTTTTATACCGATTGAACAAGAAAATATAAGGAATCAGAATATATTTTTCATCTAAATCAATTATAAATTTATCGTTCAATTAATTTTCTAGCAAATGCCTTTCTCCATACGTTCTGAACAATTTCATTATTCAGAATGATCTGTGATTAGCAATATAATATTACGGTTAAATAAAAGAAATACGCCTACATTTTCATGAATCATTAAAAGATTAAAGAAGGAACTAAAATCGTCGAAAAAAGCCGACAACACTAAAATTACCAGAGCAGTGAAAATCACTAATTTGCGATTACTCATAGCAATCTTACAAATTCACTATGGTAAAGCTTCCAAAGTTTACCACGATTTTCTGCAGAAGGTATAAATAAAGATTTGTTTTTTATGTATTCGCTATTGTTTTCATGTAACTTCCAATTTGATCTCTTCCGTCTATGCAAATAAGTACGCTTTAATTGTCGGTAGTTCTAGTGTTTAATCGTAAACATGATTCGTAAAGGAGGAAATAACAGAAACGATCAACGCGAATCAACGTTCTTTCACTCTTAACGAAACCATATTCATCTTGTGTTTGTCACACACTGTGACCACTTCACAAAGAACGCATTCCATTAACTTTTATAAACTTCTCCCTGCACACAGGTCCCACGAAGCAGTTCGTGCGACCGGAATCGTGTCGCTCGAACACGAGATCGGTGGTTCGCGCCGGGCATTAAGTCGGCACAGAATTCTCCAGCCGGAGCCCGGGCTTTAATTCATAAATTATTCGTCGGCTCGGTGTCGCCGCCGCGATAAATCCTCGCGCAACGACATCAGGAGGAGCGGAATTTTTCACGCCGTGGAACCGGAAGTCCATCGGTAGAGATGGGAGGAAGTGTGCTTGCGAGTAGGCTTGTAACTCGCGCGGTTGGTTTCGAAAATTTTCCGATAGTTTGTTTATACTATATCGAATTTGCCATAACTTTGTCGAGCAGTTTCGGGAATGCAATGTTAAGGAGAAACGAATTTAGGATTGTATTTTATTCGGAAATCATGGGACATAATGAAAAAGTGTGGGATATAAAAATGAAAAGAGAATAGCAAATTGACATTTGGTAGGAAAATTGAGATTTGGAGAGAAAATTGGTGGTTTGCGGAAAAAGTTGCGGATTCGACACGAATTTCACCCAGAAAGCAATCCTACTGCTTTGTCTATAATTTAACACTTTGGGTATTTAATTGACATGCACTCAATGTTGCAATGGGAATCTAAGTTTATTATTATCGTTGTTATTATTGTTCTTTGTGAACAGGCTGGAAGTCCTTTTTACACACAATGATATAAACATAAATTGCACGCGATACAAACGAAAAAGAAAAATTATTAATTATCTTATAAATTGATAACAACAGTGTACACGCTGAAACCTCACAAACATCGATTCTATTATAATTTACTATAATCTTTGTTAGACGCTAACCCGTACAAGCAAAATACCTTGCAGATACATAAAACAAAATGTTATTCCGTTCGAGTAGATCCTTATAAAGTGAACATTTCGTAATGGAACTGACTCGAACTCCCGCGAGTACGCATCGTGCTTGATCCCATCCCTAGCGATCGGATTCGCAGTCAAGTCGGCTCTCGAGCTGTCTGCGCCGAGGGGTTCGCCAAAGATGCATGAATCGGTTGCCGCGTGCAACAGGAGACCGGCGCCGGAAGTAAGAAAGAGCTGGGTTACGTGCGCGCACGAACGGGACCCGAAGGTGGTTCAAAAAGGAGGATTTATGCAGCAGGCCGCCGGGAGAGCCGGTGAGAGATCCGCCTGAGGGATCGAGTATGCGAAAGTTCAGCCGGAGAGCTATCGGCAGCTGAATTTATTGGGTTAATAAGCGTGTAATAATGCCGTTTCTGTGGCATCGGCCGATTTATTGGCTGGATCACTAAACGACGAAGGAGCGTTAGCAGATTCAGAACAGAGCTTACGAAAGAAGGGAACGCGAAGCGTAAGATTGAGACGAAATTTTGATGTTTCGTTGATACGATGCGATAGATGAATTAGACAATTAAACCTTTGAGCGTTGTGAACGCGTGTATGGGTTCTCGCACAGCCATTCAATTTGAGCTGTGAACGCATATGTAATAATAATAATGTAGGATATGAGGATGAAGGGGAAAACACACGAGTCATAAACAAATAGAGTTAACAGTTTATTAAAAGAAAAACACACAAGAAAGTGTAGTCAATACAATTAATTAAGAAAATAACAAGACAACCCAATAGATAAACTAATACTCTTTATTCCCCAATCGATGACCAAAATAATTATTTGTAATAATGTGTTGCTGTCCGATCGACTGATCTGTCTGCTGGTCCAAATCAGAATGCCCCTTTGTCTCGCGAGACGACACGAGGCGCACAGCAAACAGTTGACGAACGCCGCGGAGTTGCCGTTTAACCGTTTCGACGCGTTGGTGCGTCGGTTTGCCAGTTTCGCTTTCAAAAGGTTAATTTATTTGAACACGCAAGAAAAAGAATAAGACTCTGAGCGGCACTGCTTTCCGCGACTCTTCTTCTTATGCACGCAAGAAAACGACTGCCGCTAAATTTGCCGGTCGCAACAAGTTTACCAAAAACAATTGACTATCGACACGGCGGCGAGCCTGGTCATCTTTGTAACGGCTATTTTACGGACAAATACAATGTATCTCCAACGGTTATTCCGTGGAAGAATCCTACAATAATAATAAAACAAAATTTATTTATGACAGGACCCTTTGCTACAAAGTTGGCCAGGAATATTTTCGTCGTAAACGCGATTACTAATCGGACGAGATACACATAAAAAAAGAACCAATTCCTGGTAGTCAGAAAATAAATAATTGAAACGGGTCGAAAATTAATTTATTTTTTGATCAGCTACGAGTTTTTAGGTTAGCGTACGGTTTGAACGTTCTATAAACGTTGGAGCTAAATCAATCGGACAGCTTTGATACCGGAATCCAAAATTGATACTCTGAAAGCTGTAAACTAAATTTTCTCTTTATCCCTTGGTACGTTTTTATGAAATCATTTCTGATTTTCCTCTGTGTACCTTATTCCCGTTATTTCGGAAACGAATCAATTTGTGCTCGTGCAAGTCAACTAAACGAGTATCCTGCGACCTTTGAATTCAATCAAAACGCCGAGAGCCTTTTAAGGGTTTGAAAAATAGGAGGTGGGAGAGGGAGGTGGACAATTGTAATTGTAGAGAGGGTAATTGATCCAAGATCCATCGATTGAGGAGAAATAGCGTTGGTGTAGAGTAGAATATATATATATATATACTTTTTGAGGCGATGCGTTTTACACACTCGGGTCCGTGAAAAGGATAACATTGTTTTGTTGAATAAAAATATAACAGTAAGGTGGAGGGAAAAGTTCGGGAAAGGAAATTTTTTGGCAGCGAGGTGGTGATCATCCGGATGGGTTAAGCTCTGACCCAGGGGATACGCGATGGTCAGGCCCAGACCCCGTGGTAATAAACCAGAACCGATTTTCATAATACATACAATAATTATCGATCCCTAACAACCTTCACGAAGTCTTCGAAAGCTTCAAACAACCCATTGAAATACGTCAAACTCACCGGTTACAAGCGAACAGTTTGTGCTAACCGAAGATCCATACAAATATCCTGTTACCGATGCACGTACAAATTGGAAGGTACTAATTTCCAAGCTGTCTGCAGCTCGCTAATCGCAGCAGAAGCAACCATCCGTCCGCAACGCTAAATCGATTCCCGGTGTCTGACCGAGAGGCGGCCATTCTGCTTAAACGTAACCGGGGCCGCCGCCGATATTCGACCGATTTCTCACCCGCAAAAGGCACGCCGGATTAAATCTTCGTAAGCCAGACCAGCGGCCGGTGGAAGGTGCAAATTCTGTCTGCTCGTGAATCGAGAACGCTGCTCAGTGTTCGACTGTGGGCAAATCCTCGCGTTTAATCGCCGAAACCGTCACAGCGGCAACGAATCCGAGCTCTGCACCAAGGGCGATAAATAAGAATAAAGATGTAGAGGGGAGTAGAAACGTGTTTTGAAGAACGTTATTTTTTATTTTTTATAATAATTATAAAATTAGTGGTGGGTAACGGCGGTAAATGAGAATAAGGATCTAAAGAGGAATAAGAGTGTACTTTAAAGAACGTATTTTTTTTTTATAATAATTATAGAATTAGTGGTTGGTAAGGGCGATAAATAAGAATGAGGATCTAAAGAGGAATAAGAGTGTACTTTAAAGAATGTAATTTTTTTTTAAAATAATTATAGAATTAGTGGTTGGTAAGGGCGATAAATAAGAATGAGGATCTAGAGGGGAATAGAAATATATTATGAAGAACGTATTTTTTTTTATAATAATTATAGAATTAGTGGTTGGTAAGGGCGGTAAATAAGAATAAGGATCTAAAGAGGAATAAGAATGTACTTTAAAGAACGTATTTTTTTTTTACAATAATTATAGAATTAGTTATGGGTAAAGGCGATAAATAAGAATAAGGATCTAGAGGGGAATAGAAACACATTGTGAAGAACGTATCTTTTTTTTTACAATAATTATAGAATTAGTTATGGGTAAAGGCGATAAATAAGAATAAGGATTTAGAGGGGAATAAAAATGTATTTTGAAGAATGTACTTTTTCTTTTTATAATAATAATTATAGAATTATTCAGAGAAAAACTTATTTTCTATTCACATCAAATTAAATCGAAGTGGAGTTGAATTAAGCTTGGGTTAAGTTCGGTTCAGGTTAAAGTTAGGAATCTTGGAAACAAACTTTTCTGTTTCTCCAAGTGTTTGAAATCATAGTGTGATGTTGAATAGAAGTTTGCTTTTCCCAAATTCGCTTCTTTCCTCTACTATTCAAAAGTTTCTGAAGTAATATCTCATCTAAGGTATATTTTAATATCGGTTATATGTGTCGTCGAATGTTCGATGATTAAAGGAGCTCGACTTGGATCTTTGATGAGTTTCAAAGGAATTCCTTTGAAAGACCTGATCTTTTTCCAGCTTAACTCTCCCCTGAACTTAATTAAGTGGATTATCGACGAAAGTTTGCAAGAACTGCTTTTGGTATTCGTGAGTCTACCCTGTCCAAGTTGACGAAGTACCTGGGTACTTACGGTTTAATCCTCGTCCGCGGGTACTCTCTAATTGAATTACCTTCTTTATAGGTGAAGTATACTTCGCATACTTTAACCCAATATAAATATATATATTCTAACCAATATAGCCTGCAAATTATCGTTGTTGAAAAGCTCAGCAAAGTTTCGCGCATTAAATGCCAACGACGAACACTCATCCGTTTTATTTCTGTCAAAAATTCTACCGCCCGTGCTATTTTTTTCCATCGAACAACCGAAGACAGCTTTTAATAAATCGTTACCCCATAAATCGATGGCGGACGCCTCCCATGGAAACCGCGCCGTAAATTTTATTCGCGGAGCATCAATTATCCCCCCGGGTGGTCCCTGTTTTCTTCTTTATTTTTCGCTTTCGATATTAAATAATAGAAATCCGTGTCTCCCGGTGTTTCGATCTCGCGTGATAAACAACCGCACGAAATTTCTACTGCACGTTTGGATATTGGCACGCTTCGATTGATGCAAATTGACGGGGTGGGCGAGGAAACGGGTGGAAAGCGGCGGGAGCAAGAGGGAAAGGGAGAAGGGGAGAGAGAGAAAGAGAAAGAGAGAGACGATGGTGGAAAACAAACTGTCCGCATGGAATTTCGGAAATACCCACGCAGAAAATTGCGCCAGCCGGATAATTGGTCCGAACTGAACGCCCGATGCCCGCGAATTACGAACGCGAATTAAAGCTTCCTGCGCATGGCAGCTGTGACGAATTCAACCCCTTAACCCTTTCCCTGTTTCTGTCGTTCCTTCGAATAGACGACTCGAATGAAACCTTAGCGTAGGTCAGCACCTATCTAGGCGAAGCAACCAGTGTTGGTATTGCGAAGTATGTGTGTGTGTATTAAGATGAGTGAATGGCAATGAGAAGCGTGAAACGTATCTCTGTGTCGCCATTTGCAACACTTAGAATGGTGTCTTCTTCGAAATCTATATTTAATTAATTAATTAATTAATTATATATATATAATCGTTTATCAAATTCAGCACTTCGAATTCTGAATTGACGTCTACCAAAGATCACTATAATGCGCACCAAAAATTGGAAACAAGTATAATAGCTCGCCGTTGAGTGTCTTTTACGTACAATCCCCGCATTTCTCAACAAATTCCGCTTCCCTTCCGAGCACCAGTTTAACCGGCGGAAATGTTTAAAAATCACCCAGAACGATAAACCGCAATCTATGATAGCCGCTCGAAAACGAAACCATAAATCAAACTCTCTCCGGGCGATCTCTGTACGCGAGCCGCCATACCGTGATCCCTCTCTGTTGATCCACAGCAGAGGGGACGCGTTAAAACGCCGCCTTTAACCATTTTTCTCGCGACGCAATCGCGAGCGTCGCCGCTCCATAAATAACCCCGTTGCATCTGATAAATCGTTCGCCATTTTGTTTTATCGTCACGCAGCACGCCTCTCGGTGATACACCGTCGTCCACCGTTCGCGCGCGATCGACCGTTTGAATTTCCCGCGCTTGTCCGCCCGTTGCTTCGAACGAAAACGCTCGCACCGGCTTCGTTTCATTCTCCGCGAAGAACACCACATCTAGTTGGAATAAAGCACGGCGACACGATGGAATCGCGTGTGTTTTAACCCTTTTGCTACGGCTGGGTTTTCCTCTGGACGCCGCGATGAAACTGCTCACTGCAATCTGAACTGATTTCACGGTGTTTTCGAAGAAAACAACTTTTCTTAACCGTTTGCGTACCACGGGCCACTTTCGTGCTCTTCAGATTTCGTGTCGAGAAAAACTAGCGCATTTGACCGATCCAGACCAACTGACGGCGCGTTCACATAATATATAATAATATATAATAGTATTATACGAAATAATTAGTTACAAATTAAAAATATGAAAAATTTGAAGAACAAATAATATTTGAACGCATAATTGAAGGAGTGCTATTGCACTCCTCAGCTTTTTTCAACACGTAATCGAAAGAGTTGGCGTTTTTTGAAAACCCTCTGCTATGCAAACGGTTAAAACAGGGTATTTATAACGGCTTAACATGCACACTTTTAATTACAGCCTGAGAACTGTATAACTATACAGGGTGTTCGGACAGCCCTGGGCTTAAATTGAAAGAGTAACTCCCTGAGACATTCTAAGACAAAAATCAAGAGTAACGATTTTGCGTTTGAGGCTTTGTTTACGAGTTATAACTAGTTAAAGATATCGTTTAATCCGGACCGTTCGACACTTGAGAGCGGGTAATCGAGGCAACTCGGTCGGTAACGTCGCTGAATCCACAGTGATGCTCAAGCGTCGAACGGTCCGGATTGAACGATATCTTTAACTAGTTATAACTCGTAAACAAAGCCTCAAACGCAAAATCGTTACTCTTGATTTTCGTCTTAGAATGTCTCAGGGAGTTTGTAATGTGCGCGTTGCAGCGTCGGCAGTGTTAGCGACGATTAAACAACGCGTATAACTAGAGTGCTAGAGTGGACTGTATCTAAATGAATGATTGCGACTTCGGACGTACTAGGCTTTATTTTTGGTGTAAACCGTTTCAAAGTTGTGACGAGAGTGTCTCTTCGAAGACACTTCATATTTTACAAAAACTCGGAGTGGGCGTACAATATTTGGCTATAGGTGAGGGAAAACGATCTACTAATGTCTTATTGGCTAGTTATGTTCGAGTGGAAGTGGTAAGATCTGTGACGTTGAAGGGTTTTCCCAAAAGACCATAGCGAGTAATAAACCTAAGGAGTACCTTGACATGAATGGAAACTGCAAACAAAGACTCTAACGGCTAAAGTTAAAGGTTCTGACACCAAATGTGACTGACCATAAACCAAGGAAAAAACGGGCTATAATGTAATGACTCCTTGGGTCCTATTTCTGCTACGACTAGCGAACTATGGGTTGTAAAAACGGCAAAGGTTTTCTATAGAAACTAAAAAATATGTTAAGCTATGGCAATATTAGAAACTAGACTTATCCTCTTATTTTATGTGCTTTTTAAGACCTAACAGAGTTACTCTTTCAATTTAAGCCCAGGGCTGTCCGAACACCCTGTATACGCTCGTGGTACGTACAATACGCGACATTTTATGGAAAGCGACTGTGGTCACCCGTAGTACCTTAGTGACATCTTATGGAGGGCAACTTTGTTCGCCCGTAGCAGCGAAAGGGTTAAAGGAGCCGCACGCGCGTAACAGATGTTACGGCGTGTCGCATCGATCTCGCGGTCGCGCGAAAAACCATAAATCACCGGCGGGGCTCGAAGGCTCGCGGGGACACGGTCTTTTGTGTTTGCCGTGCGAGCCTGTTAATAAAAATCGACGGTTTATCGGGGCCGCCTACGGCCCTCGCGAATAACCGACGGAATTTATGGCGCGCTCCGCCGCAGCTGCGCCGCTTCTGCATTTCGAAAACTGTGCTTCCGCCAAGCGTGGCTCGGGCGTTTTTCAGCAGTTGCTCGCGAAGAAAGGACCCGCTTTTTTTTCGCCTCAAATCGTTCCACGTTTGAATTTCCTTCCTCTTCTGTTTCCTTGTTTTCGAACGAAAGGGTGGTTTCGATTAAGCCGTTACCGGTTAGACCTCGTTTCAAAATGAAACTGTTTTTACTTGCTCTAATTTTTCTTTTCTTCGAACCGGGGGAATGAAGTAATTTGGTTGGAAACGTGTAATATTTTGGTCTACGTATGGTATTTTAAACGGTCAGTCATACTTTCTTCTTTTCTTGTCCCAACCTGTTTTACGTTAACGTTTCATGAAAATCAGTTTTTACCTGTTTAGAGTAGATATACTGCATATATCTTCCAACACATATAATTTGTTTTTACAAATATTTTTAAATAATATAGAATAATGAGCAGGGTGAAAATATATTTCGTAATATTCCACTGATTACTGCAGCAGCACAAATAGATGAGTATAAAGATTAACGTAATCAATTCGTAACGTGTTCACATTCAAGTATTTATTACACAGCAGATTAAAGATACAATTATTTGTGAATATACTAGTTGACAACGTTATCTAAGACCACTATCCAATATTCAAACCTCATCACAAATCTAGCATATACTCGTCGTGTCCGAATTCTAATTCCCACCCCTAGTGTGACTCATATATTGTTATAAGACGAAAGGTTAACCCTTGACATTCCTACTTTTAAGTATAAATATCAACCGGCAACTCAAATTTATTCTCGTCATATTTTGACTTTCAAATTTTTAAGCGTCAGACTTCAAATACTACACTGACGTGTAAATAATAATATTAAAATCATTCGAAACGATTTTTATTCATTTCAGGAGTAATATAATTTTGATTGAAATATTTGTATTATTAACCACATTAGAGAGGCACAGTTGGAGCCATAAGGGTTAATCCCCATGCACCATTGATTCTCCCTCCGTTGGGCTCTTCTGTTATTCACCGAGTTTCCCGCCTTTCGTAGACTGCGCGACGAATGCAAATAACAAAAATAAAAAAGAAACCAGGAAAAACAGAGAAAGGGGACGAAAAACGGGGGTTTCGCGCGTGTTCTCCGTTTCGCGGTGGTATCGATTCTAACAAGGCCCGTGGTTTTCCGGGAAGCTCGTTCCATTTCCATCCGACCTGCCTGACGGCTGGTAATGGATTTTCGAAACAGAATTTTTCAATTCGTCCGGCCGCGCGACGACGAGGACCCTGGTTTCGTCGGAAATCAAGCGGAATAACAATTTCATCCCCCTTGTTTTCCGCCGGCGACGTCGCACATTTTTCAACCGACGTTTACACGCACGCACGTCGCTTCGAACGGGTTGTTCCGTTGTCGCTGTGTTGTTGTTTTTCCTTTTTTATTTTTGTTGTTGTTGTTTCATCGCGCGAGGAAAAAAAAAACAAGGCAGCCGCGAAATCGCAACCCCCGACATCCGTTGCTGCTTTGGTCACGCGACCACGGCAAACGGTTCGAAATTGTTTGCCCGGGTCTGGCTGGTTAAAATATTTGCGAAATCGCTTTTCCCTTCCGACGTGCTTCGATCTCCCGAATAGCGCGGCTCTGGACGAGTTAATTTTTATTGCGGCGGTTTCACGTGCAATGTTAGGATTTTCGAATAAACAGGAAAATTTTATTGAAAATATTTTAGTAGAGAGCTGGGACAATTTTGTGATTCGGATAATGTTAAAAGACGGTACTGAAATTATTAACCCTTTACGCTTTCATTCGGGTTAGTTGAGCAATACATTAAAATTTACTTATACGGCTAATTAACCCTTTAAGTTTAAAATTATCAAAACTTGCAAAATTATAAAAATTTGCGAGTCATCTTTCGAGGGCAAAGGGTTAACATTATTTTTATAGTCTAATATTTGGGTGTAATTATTTTTCTGTTTAACAAGGCGTACACCATTTTTTCTCGATACGCTTAAAAAATTGAATTTTTCCAAAGGATGTCAGAATTTTTTAAGTTTCTTCCAGACGATTCTGCTTACAATAAATCGGTACGATATCAGACGGTTTGATATCTCGGTTTCAGTCGTCCAGAGGAAGTCTTGCGAAGAAACGATACCTTTTCGTGGAGGATTTCGTGTAATAGCGTGGGGATAACAAGTAACACGTGTACGGTGGCGGTAATGGACGATGTAATACGCCTGCACGGTATTCATAGACGGGTCTGTTCGACCATAGATAATGCAAACATAGTGGAGGCAGGAGATGTTGGACACCTGCTCGACTGCGAATCACGCCAGGTGCTCCAGCCACTTTTATAGCCGCGCCAGGTGTCTTGGCTCTTGTCACATACTCAGAAGGGACGTATGGCGCAGCCAGCTTAGACACCCTTCAAGGGTTCTTAGCGCTCGCTACGGAAACGTGCAACACCGGAATCATAAATTCCGTTTAGTGTACCGTGGTTCGCGAAAACTGATTACAATTCTTCGTGAGAAACTTTTCGTTGCAATTTCTATGTTACTGAAACACAAACACCAACTGCGAGTCGCGTATTAAAAATTATATTTCTATCATTTTTCTGTTTCTATAGAACTTCATCTTTCTAAGTTAACACAATTCTAAATTTCATTTGTCAATAAACTCTCTTCTTTCTTCAAATTTTCCTCCGACAGTGTACAGGTAGGTCTCGATTAATGCGAGTTCGAGTGGTACCATATTCGATTTAGTACGAATCGTAAAATGGTACCAATTTGGGTTTAATGGGAAACAGGATTCGATAAATGCGAAAAGAACGCGATAGCGATATGCAGACGTACAGTCTGCGTTACTAAGATATATTAAAAACCAATAAAAGTGGTTTTCCCATAAACCGTAATTTATTAATTTATATTATCATACTCCATTTCGAGTATTCGAACACTCCTGCCACTTTTTGGGGTTTATTATTCGCACTAATCTAGCCGACAAAAGCTTAAGGCTGTATGATAATGTAATATAGAATTTTATGGTCCGCAAATATCGTTTATCCGTTCATTTTTATTATCATTATGGTAGAACACTATTTAGTGATTAGCATAAAATACAAATTTTATTTCTTATTAATTAATTAATATATTTTCTTTGACCGTTTGTTCTTAACGCCTTGCCGTATCGATGAAATCCAGACCCAACCGGTAAAAAAAAAAATCAAATGTTTCAATCGTTACTTCCCTCAACAAACTATTTTTGATACACATGACACCATATTCATTTTACGTGTTAAACTCGTGACGTTCACGTTTGACCAGCACTCGATTCCACGAGTATTCATATTTGGTCCAATATTGTTATGACGAGTCAAACTCGTCAAAGTACGTCAGAGAATTAAACTTTTGTCCGCTACTGTACCTGTACTCAACTCTTTACACGCGTTAATCGCTTTCGATCACGAACGCTTATCATCCGTGGAAAATTTCATCCCGCCCCACAATACACGATTATTCCCCGTTTCACCGTAATTCCATCCCCTCCACCAATCATCCCACTTAAGCCCGTGTACGGTCAAGTAACGTGCTGCGCGACAGATAAATCAATCTGCATTCCAGGTGATCGCGCTGCTCTCCATATGCACGATATTCCTGACCTGCTGCGCGAGCCATGCGATCGTCTACCGCAAAT
Organism: Tetrapedia diversipes; assembly: GCA_033822845.1. Classification (NCBI taxonomy): domain Eukaryota; kingdom Metazoa; phylum Arthropoda; class Insecta; order Hymenoptera; family Apidae; genus Tetrapedia; species Tetrapedia diversipes. The sequence goes on from JAOPTO010001870.1 coordinate 170,170, forward strand.
CCGCTTACTCGGATCTCCAGGTCTCGGCTACATCGTCCGCAAGTATAAGTCCGAATTCCAACCCCTCTGGTCGTCCGTTTCGGGGCTGACTCGACGTTGCGTTGTTGCGTTGTTGCACGGTGGAACGACACGGGGCTAGGCGAGGCGCTTGAATAATTTCACACGCTTAAACGTTGCCGTTCGACGCAACCGGGATTTAGGTCGATGCTCAACGGAACGATGTCGCGTTTGCTGTAATTACTTTTTACGATACACCGGCTTAGGATAATTGGGAACGGGAATTAAAGACGGGGGAGCTGCAGGCGTGCACTGAATATCGAAAGATATCGATTTCTGATCGCTTGTTTCCTTGGTAAAGACGGTACACCGAATTGGAAACTGGAGAAATTGGAAACTCGACAATCCGTGGATCATAAGAATTTTTGATCCCTGAATTTCTAACACGAAAGATTTGCGACATTCCAATTTTGAATGATGCGAAGTTAGGGTAACGAAATTCGAGTGTTTTAATGATATTGTGAAACGTTTGCTTCCAAATATTTACCATCGACAATTTCCCACATTCAAACTTTTAACGGTACAGGATTACAAATTTTTAATATCAGAGAACTCCGATTTCTGAATATTTACCATTAGAAAACACCCCTTTCCAGATTTATCTCGTAAAACAAGTCGCTCTGCATATTTCCTGCCCGACGAAACTGACGGTTATTCAATTAAAAGGTATTTCAGAATCCGTGTCCCGATTGTTTACAGTTAAACGTCCCTACGAAAACATCCCCAATAATCAGAATTGTAACTAAAATAACCCTCACTTACCTTTTCCCCACGGTCCAACGAATCTCCGCGTTCGAATACCATTTCCTCGAATCGAACAAAATAAGAACAGAAATGAAGCCGCAAAGAGGTATCATAGTGTGTAGCAGCAAGATGGACGAAGGGTTGGAGGGGCGCGAGACGGGACGGAGGGTAGAAAAAAATGCACGAATTACCAGACGAGCCCTTGTTTTCTCGGCGCGCGTTTTCATTACGCTTGCTCGCCGGGGGCTCGAGAGGCCTCGGGGCTCTTATCCTTGCACTTCCGGTTCAACAGGCATTAAGACGAGTATCGTTGACATCGTTTCCTGGCTGCAGACGCTGGCCCACGCAAAAGGAATTTTAACAAACAAAAGAAACCCCGGGACCACCCGGGGTTGATGAGAGACTGCGCAGAAGGGCGGGAGGGGGTTGGGATGGCGGACGCGAAGTAAAAGTTTTCCTTCGCTTCGGAGATCTCCCCGCGACGGGGGTTGAAATTTATACTTTACCCGGAAGACACCGGAAACCGGCCTCTGCTACCCCCTTTCATCCCTGTCGCTGCGAACTTCGCGCGCCCGCTGTACTTCGACGTGTTTCCGTGGGCTGCCTTCAGGAATATTTCACGCGGAGAATTCGAGTCGGGCAGAAATTCGTGAGATGCACCGAATTTGGTGTTGCACCGAATGGACTGCTGAGAAACGTTCGGAAATGGAGCAGTGGACATGTGAGGTTTGAAGAACGAGGGTGTAACAGATCGGGCGAAAATTTTCTTTTCATCTATCGGTCTATGCTATTGCGTTAGGTTCGATCTTCAAGTCTATTAATTTTAGAGTAGCGGTAGAATTTTCGGGACATATTTGTAAACATTGATTTGTTCTACTTATCGATTAATAAGTGAAATATTTTGTGCTTCGTGTTGCTCTCATAAGCTGTTGTTAAAAGTTTAAAAGTTTGTCTGCCAACGTGGTCTTTGGAGTCAACGATGGAAGAGACGACGCAACTTTTCGTTTTCATCAAGAAATTTCGTTTAGCTTGCTTTTTTCTAATTTTTGTAGGGGAAGAGATTTGAAAACAAAATTTAAGGTCTGTAAATTTGGACTAGATGTTACGCTGCGCGAATAATTGAAAAAGAAAGTAATCTCTGTCGTAAGGAAAACGGTGTAGCGATAGAGCAAAGCTGGCGGTTGCTCCTGCAGGATCTGCTCGCGAGTTTGAGCGAAAAACAGTGTCCACTCGTACGTGCAAGAACTAATTACACGCTAATCCGTTAATGCCGACATTTCGGCGTAAACGCGCAGCTCGTGGCGTCAGCAAAGCCGCCACAAATTTTCCTGCGGTCCCGAAGCCGGCTGAATTCACCAACGGGCTTCTGCTTAAATCAGCCTTAAGACGCGGTCGCATTTCACGCGACAGTGCGAACTAGTCGCCCCGAACTTCTAACCACTTTTCCGACGCGTTAACAGTGCAACTTTTTTGCTGTCGTCGCGATGCTTCGTTAAGAGCAGGATAATTCTCTTTTGAAAATCTATGTTTACGAGACTCCGAAGTTGTAAGCACAGAAGTGGACAGTGAAAGAAATGTCGTCCTTCAATCTTTAATTTTCTACCTCCAACTTGTAACTGCTAACTTACAAGTACCAATTACTGACTGCTGACTTGTAACTTACAATTTTTAACTATCAACTACCACCTATTAGTTTCCAATTTTCAACTACATATCATGAGCTTCCAACTTCCACCTTTCAATTTTCAACTTTCAATTTCCGACTTCCAACTTCCAACTTTCTAATTTCAACATTCAACTGCAAATTTTCAACTTTCAAATTCCAACTCTCAAATTCTAACTTTCAACTTCCAACTTTCAACTTCCAACTTCCAACTTCCAACTTCTAACTTTCAACTTCTAACTTCCAACTTCCAACTTCCAACTTTCAACTTTCGACTTCCTACTTTTAACCTCCAACTACCAACTACCAACCTCCAACTTCCAACTTCAAACTTTCAAATTTCAACTTTTAACTTCCAGTTTCCAACTTACATACCTTCAACTTCCAACTTCCAGTTTACATTAACCAATATCTGCTTAAACCTGCCTTCTTGTTTGATCGCAACGCAGAATTTAGCTCCTTAACACGATTGAGTATTCAGCGTAAAATCTCTGTTTGAATGATTACCGATTACAATTACTCGGAAAGCGATAGCGATATAACTGTATTGAAACGTCGATTATGGTTCGCGTTTAACCAGGTATAATTTTATTACCAATTAATGCACGTTGCCTCATTTGTACGACCGCGTGTTATATAACGAACAAACGATGGAACAACAGAGGACAGGTGATTAAACGAGCAGTAATGGATTTTTGGAAGATAATTGCCTACAAAGATCAAGTTACATTGAAATGGAACCGCATGTCGGTTTGTAATTGACTTGCATCGTTACACCTGGTTGCGCGTAGCAACGGCGTAATGAATACACAGATGAGTCGATGCATATTCTAAACTAGAACGCCGGGGAATATCGTTTACAAATTCATAAAGCCTTCCATGATGGGAAGCAATGTAATCAGAGATTAAACAATTTCAGTTAAAACAACTCGACTGTATTTTAGCATCTTTTACCATACGTATCGTACACAGCGATCCACAAAATTTATCGAACAATTAAATTACATTTTTCTACCAAATCCAATTGTAAACGTATCGTTCAATTATTTTTCGGATAAACGTTGTTTCTGATATCTTCTCAATTTTTGTATTCAATCGATACAACTTACAGCGATGATAGTTTATATTAAGAAAAGTATTTAATCGATTTTCCGAGTCCCTGTATATTTGATCGCCTTCTATTGTCGAATCTTAACAAAATTTAAAAAATCGTAAGACTTAATCATTTGGACGGTCAAAAAATTTCAGGTAAAAAATTCCTTCGTGTTAAATAATCCGAGCAAAGGCGCGCTGGAAACTGAACTCCAGAGCTTTTTATCAGTCGAACAGTTTCACGTAGGCGAAAGGGCCGATAATTGTGAAACGTATCGTGTTTAGTGGTGGCGCTTTATATTCGAGGACGGCGATTGGTATCTGCACACGAAAACGATGTCTCGCGGCCTGCCGGCTGTTACCCACTAATTAAAAGGCAGATATTAGAAAATTTATGCTGGAACTGACCACGTGTGTGTCACGCGAGGGGAGGAATACTAAAAACTTTCGCGAAACGTCGCACTGCTCGTTAATCGTCTTGATTTCCAGCGAATTTTCGGCACCGTTGCGTGTCTCTTCGACGATAAATCTAAGATCTATTTTAATTCGTCTGAAATACTAAACAATATATAATAACCTATTATTTGCACTATGCTATATGCTATGTTGCGAGTAACACACAGTGTGAGTTACATAAAATATTTTGCAAAAAATGTAGTATATTTAAATAAATATAAATACATAAACAGGTACAGTAGCTGTCAAAAATTTAAGACCAAACGGTTAAGGAAAACAAATAAATTAATTAGTAAGAAAAAGCACGACAAAAAAAATGCATATCCTATGTTAATTAATAAATAGCATTCTACCATAATGACGATAAAAATAAGTATCTGAACAATATTTGCATACCATAAAACTATGGTTTTGCATTGTCCTGTCGTCGTAAATTTTTGATTCCTACTGTGTGTTACATAATATAAACTGTAATATGTGTTTCGTATATCACACCATATTACACTACAGACTATACACAAAACACATAACATAATAATAGTAGGTAACACACAATAATAGTAATATTCACATTTATTACATATTTCACTCATAAATTATCGTATAGATGGTAATTTTTTATTAAAAGCTGCCCCGAAGTTTCAATACAATTATATTTGTCTCTCGATTTACGTTCCCTGTTGCCAGAGCTAGAAACTTTACTTATACTTCTCAGCCGCGACCTCGTAAATTCTGAACTCGCGCAGTTGTTCTTCAAATTCTTTTTCGCCGCAGTTTGGAGAAGATCGTAAACCTTTCTTCCAAGTACAATTACGGTTCCTAGGAAACAAGAACCGCGTCGCGATACGTGGACGCGAGCGGCGCGAACTTTTCCGCGAATCAACCGGAAGTCCTCGAGATGGAGGGTCGCGGTCCGAAACCACCCCCGTCCCGCGTCCTATTTTATGCATCCTCGACGACGCGCAGAGGCGATTCGTTTCCGCAGAGATTCAAATTCTGCCGTCCCCGAGTGCCGTTCGATACGCTCATATTAAAAATACGCGTTCGTCCACGGAAGTCCTGAATATATTTCACGCCACGGAAGTTGGAGAACGTTGAGCGATGCATATTTCCAGGGGATTAAGAGGTACGAGTTGGAACGTGTGGAAAATTAAAAAAGAAGATCGGTGAAACAAAGTGACGAAACACGCGACATGCATAAATGTGTGAATCGTATAGAATAATCGAAATTAAGTGAGAAGAATAACAAAATTGGACAAACTTATTATAATTAGGCACAGTATGTTATTAGAGGAACAAAAGGTGATCTTATAGAAATCTTAGAAACGTATCAGAGCTATAAGACAAGAAAGCTTAATATTTCAAAGAAAATTACTCAAGGTTAATTTAGTAACTACTAATTGCCGTCTACTAAATTAAAATCTATTAACGAAAGCTACACCACCCAGGCAAGCATTATTCCGCTTTTTCTCCATTTATAACCCAATTTCTCAATTTATAACCCAAAAATGAGTCACGCGAATATTCAACCCTATGGAAACACCGTCTAAGATACAACTTAACAATTATCGAGGGAGATCCCCTATTTTTCCTCACCAAAGCACTGCCATTGGTACTATTTACTTTTGTTATTAGTTAATCTTGATCTTATGTTTTGAATGGATTAAGAATTATACTTTGGAAAAGCGGAAAATGCATTGAATGGACCGTGAACAAAACCAATTCAAGACTAACAAAAATAACAAAAATAAATAGTACCAACGGCAGGGCTTTGTCTAGGAAAAAATAGAAAATTTCCTCGATCGGTTGGCTAGGTGTTAAATTAAGAAACAGCGATCGAATGAAACGCGACGCAGATTACGGGCATCGATGAGGAGTCGTTTGAATTTCGAGCGTGGATTCCGCTTGGTCATTCGTGAACCGCTCGTAAAAATCGCCTGGTTCCCCCGTAAATCGCCGGACATTGCGGATTTCCGGATTAGCCGTGGCCGGAGTACGGGCTCGGGTCACGTCGCCTCGTAAATTCTTTTCGTTTAGGGGAAGACTCGTCGGATGAGCAGGGCAAGACAGCGCCAGCCCCGTTTTTCTGTTCCCGGTTTGTCCACCACCGGAAATTGGCCGGTGTCAGGCGCGATCCTTGGACATGATCCTTGGATTTTCGGGACGTGGCCGTTCGTTGTCGAGTGCTTTATAAACGAAGTTAGGAATTAAAGGTTGTACGAAGGATTTCAGCTGTCTGGTTAACGGTAAATTATTTCAACGCGGAGATATTAATTAGGAGGAAGCATGATGGAGGAAGTGATGTTGAAAAGTAAATGTTACATCGCATAAATGCACTGTTGTTTAAAAGGTTCAGGTGTACTATGTTATTTTTTTAACATTAACGTATTATTTACATAAAGTATACCTTTTCCTCCATAAATCCATAGTACTATGTATAAAATTTTTAACAATTTTTTTTTTGCATTACACTGAAAAAAAAAGTACATAACCTCGATTGTTTCCATATAATAAATTTTAATAATTAAGTTGTCGCGGCACGATTTAAGGTATGACGCTTAGCCTGCTGCAATTTATGGCTTACCCGAATGTGTATCGTATTAAACTGCGAAAGGGTTAACGACGCGGGACAAACAGCGTCGAGTTGGTCCCTCGAGGAACGCGCGCCTCGTAAGGAGTTCACGCGCGAGGAATGCGCCGCGGCACAGGAATTCCGTGTGTTTGGCGGGCAACTTCCGGGATAAGCGGGGGATGTACTAGGGACCGACCTCGAGAGGGGCAATTACATCCGCAAAAATGATTGCGCGAGAGTTACAAATGCTCGTGAATAATTTGCGCCGGTTACAAATGCTCATGAGCGGATTCCGTGAGCCGGTGGCGTTTCGCGATTGATTCGCGCGAGTCGCACGCGCCTGTGAATAATTCCGCGCGAGACGGGTAGGTTCGCGAGAAAGCTCACGCGAGCGGGGAGCATTTGTAAGTGTTTCGTACGGATTACAAATGTTCGCAAACATTTTACTGCCGTTTTCTAGGCAGTCGCGATATTCGTGAGCGTTTTGCAGAAACGAGACAAAGGAATAAAGGAACACAAAGATAATGAAAGTATAAATAAGCATAGAAACAAAAAATTATGTGATTCTTTGATTAATCGCAAGGATATTCTATGTTTCACAAATTCAAAAATTCACGAATGTTTTTCATAGATTTCACAAATTTTCAAATATTTTACGGGAATTTTAACAATTCATAAGTTGTTTCACACGCATTACAAATATTCGCAAATATTTCACGCTAACCAAGGGAACAAAAGAACAATGGTACAAAGAAACAAAAAAACAAACAGTTCTGTGATTCTTTGATTAATTCCAAAGATATTCGATGTTTCATACAAATTTTAAAAATTCACGAATGTTTCGCATCGGTTTCACAAATTTTCAAGTACCTCAGATGAATTTCAACAATTTTTAAGTTATTCTACACGCATTACAAATAATCGAAAATATTTCACGTTAATCAGAGGAACAAAAAAATAATGATATAAAGAAACAAAAAACAAAGAATTCTATGATTCATTGATTAATCGCAAGGACGATCGAAGTTTTCCACAAAATTCAAAAATTCACGAATGTTTCGCATCGGTTTCGCAAATTTTCAAGTATCTCAGATGAATTTCAACAATTTTTAAGTTATTCTACACGCATTACAAATAATCGAAAATATTTCACGCTAATCAGAGGAACAAAAAAATAATGATATAAAGAACAAAAACCAAAGAATTCTATGATTCTTTGATTAATCGCAAGGACGATCGAAGTTTTCCACAAAATTCAAAAATTCACGAATGTTTAGCATCGGTTTCGCAAATTTTCAAGTATCTCAGATGAATTTCAACAATTTTTAAGTTATTCTACACGCATTACAAATAATCGAAAATATTTCACGTTAATCAGGGGAACAACAAAATAATGATATAAAGAAACAAAAACAAAGAATTCTATGATTCATTGATTACTCGCAAGGACGATCGAAGTTTTCCACAAAATTCAAAAATTCACGAATGTTTCGCATCGGTTTCGCAATTTTCAAGTATCTCAGATGAATTTCAACAATTTTTAAGTTATTCTACACGCATTACAAATAATCGAAAATATTTCACGCTAATCAGAGGAACAAAAAAATAATGATATAAAGAAACAAAAAACAAAGAATTCTATGATTCTTTGATTAATCGCAAGGACGATCGAAGTTTTCCACAAAATTCAAAAATTCACGAATGTTTAGCATCGGTTTCGCAAATTTTCAAGTATCTCAGATGAATTTCAACAATTTTTAAGTTATTCTACACGCATTACAAATAATCGAAAATATTTCACGTTAATCAGAGGAACAAAAAAATAATGATATAAAGAAACAAAAAACAAAGAATTCTATGATTCATTGATTAATCGCAAGGACGATCGAAGTTTTCCACAAAATTCAAAAATTCACGAATGTTTCGCATCGGTTTCGCAAATTTTCAAGTATCTCAGATGAATTTCAACAATTTTTAAGTTATTCTACCCGCATTGCAAATAATCGAAAATATTTCACGTTAATCAAAGCGTACTCGAGAATCCTACGCGGGTCGCGAATCCTGGACGTTTTCACGAATAATTTCACGCGAGCCATGTTCCCCCGAGGATAATTCTCCGCAAGTGTCACGCGTGCAGAGGTGATTCCGCGCACGCAGCCGCGGTCAAAGTGCATTTTTACGTGCGCGCGCGCGCGGTGCGGCGAACACGCTCGCGGTCGAGGCGATAACGCCTCGCTCCGCTCGGCCGTTGCGTCCTCAGGATTACTGTACCTCGGCCATTCACTCGACAGGACAACGGTTTATTAATACCGCCGGCAGAACGGGCAGCGCTGCTATTCGGAACGCTACGGGACCGGATTAACGCCATGCTCACTTCCCGTTTGCGAGATTTCGAGGACCACTCGTCAGCCTGGAATTTAATGCAGGTAGGTAACCTAGGTGGGTCGGATGACGGAGGCGCGAAGAAGAGCGAGCAGCGGAAAAGGAAAGGGGTGAACGCGAAGGTAGAGCAGAGGATGAAGGATTGAGAGGGGTGGTTTTGGGGAAAATAGGTATTCGAGAGAGATACATAAGACAGTTTGAATATCTAAGAGTCTCTAAGTTTTGACTTAGGCACAATGGCTCATTTTCTAGCAAAGCGCAGATGTATATTTATCGTTTAATTATCTTTGCCAGAAATACTCTGCTTTCGAATATTTCACAGTAATGTGTAGTTAACGATTGTAATTAATATAACAAAAAACTTGAGTATGAATGGTGAGTATTTCTGTTCGAATTTTCGATCTTTTAAACTTGACTTATCTTTCCCTTTTACTCTTTCTTATAAATCTATTTTTACCCTTTCTACAAATCTTCTCTTCGTTTCATTTTTTTTTTTTTTTTTATTGACGTATATCTTATGGGCTCCTCCTTGTGCACGAGCTCTACCGAACCCTTTCCAATTTTTCATTAAAAATGGATCTGTTCAGAGGTGGGGAAGACGGTTTGAAGGAGTTCGGAAGGAAAAGTGAAAAATACTAGAAAGCGGAAATCAGCGAAAGGAACGAAGGAAGGAACAAAAGTGGGTGAGAAAAGTAAAAGGGCGAGTTGGCACGTATGCTGGAGACAGCTGATGAGAGGGAGAAGGGGATCGAACGTGAAAGAAGGTCAAGGGGTTCGTTGAGAGTCAAGAAACTAGAACGAAAACGAGGAAAGCGTACGTTTCTTCTCCACCGAGGGGGTGGAATAAATAAGCTGAAGTGTACATGGGACAAAATCGAAATATAAAAATCGAGGAACGTGGTCAAAAAGCGAAAGAAAAATTAGAAAGGAGGGATCGAGCCGGGATCAGAAGCGGAACTGGCTACGAACAACGAGGGTCAAAGGGAGCAGGGTAAACATATGATCGCACAGGCAAGTAGAACAGCTGGATAAAATGGATACAGTCAAAGATATAACAAATCAAACGGAAAAGAGGAAACGAAAGCAGGGGGAATCAGAAAGGGAGGGATTGTAATCTTTTGACTTACAACCTTAAGTTAGGTTCAGGTTAGGTTCGTGAAAAATATTGGTATTAGCAAAATTATGGTAATAATTTTATTAAGTATACCCCATAAATTCTCCGTCCCATAAATAAGATATGGAAATCATCTCGCATATGGAATATTAAAATCTATGCGTGATAATTTCCAGTTTGACAGATCGAAAGTACGGCTAAATATAAACTTAAAATTAAAGAATATCTTAGTTGCATTTAAATAAATACGGTTCATGATCGTAAGTTAAAAGGTTAACGATCAGAGGGATCGAGGGTGAATGTAACTGCAGCGAAAGAGGGAAGGGAACAGAGAAAGAAGAACATAAATCAAAATGAGGAAGACGAAACGCGTGCAATATAACAATGGAAACGGCGAAATTTATCTTTATACGAATTAATTTGTATAAAGCACCTCTATTGTTAAAAGAAACACTGACATTCGGGAAAGGGTTGAAGAAGGGTTGACGAGTTGCCGTCTAAATCGTCCAGCCACGGATCGTTATCGACTTGTTCCCTGAATCACGATATTTTTCCGTTCCCTCATCCTAATTACCATTCTTTTTCAAATCCACCGCCGCTACAAGCTAGGTCATCCTCGCTTAACCTCCCGATTGCCGGCTTTTTACGATATGAATTCGTCGAGTTACGTCGCAGCCGTCGTTAGGATACTAGCGGCTGAATACTGCCTTGATCGTTATAGCTTTTCCTCGCTTTTCACAAGCTTTACGGCGTCGTTCGATAACCGGCACCGTTACAAAGCGTTGGAATCGAACGAGAAACGCAGCTATCGCGATTATGATACTTCGTTTTACGATCTAGCTGGATCGCGCGGGGCATCTGAATGGACGAAACTGAAATTGGGTGTTGCCCGGTATTTCGCGATTTTACGGAGCCCCAGGATGTACGGTAATTATTATGTTAACGCGTAGAGTCGTGGAAATTTTACGGTGCCTCGATTTTCTACCAAATATACTTGTTAAATAGTGGTTTATTTTGTCATAAATAATATATTTTTTTATCTGCCAATTTACCATTTTTTATTCAAGTATTCCATGCAACAAGAGCTTCGCGACACTTTACTGTTTAATTTACGATTTTAACATAAAATTCATCTTAACACAAAATAATGAGCTTTAAACCACAGCCATAGCTTAACCCCTTGACAAAGAGCCGAGCATCGTGAAAGTAATTTCAACGTTGATAAAGAGAAAAGTAACGACTCCTTCCTCTATTAACACGTTAGCTAACCGAACAGGGAGATCTCTCATTTTTTCCTTGACAAAGCGCTACCTTTGATTCTATTTACTTTTGTTATTAATTAGTCTTGGATCAGTGTTGAATTGATTAAAAATTGTATTTTGGTAAAGCAAAAAATTTATTTGACGAACAGTGAACAACACTAGTTCAAGACTAGCTAACAATAGAAGTAAATAGAATTAACGGCAGAGAGATGAATAGGAGATATCCCCATTCAGTTAGTTAAGGGTTAAGAATTATTGAGTTTATTAAAGATTGTACTTTGTAAATGCAGAAAATACATTTGATGAACTGTGAACAACACTAGTTCAAGACTAACTAATAACAAAAGTAACTAGAATCAATAGAAGAAGGATGAATGGGAGATTTCCCCATTCAGTTAGTTAAGGATTAAGAATTATTGAGTTTATTAAAGATTGTACTTTGGAAAAGCAGAAAATGCGTTTAATGAACTGTGAACAACACTAGTTCAAGACTAACTAATAACAAAAGTAACTAGAATCAATGGCAGGAGGAAAGAATGGGAGATTTCCCCATTCGGTTAGTTAAGTGTTAAGAATTATTGAGTTTATTAAAGATTATACTTTGGAAACGCAATAAATGCGTTTAATGAACTATGAATACTAGTTCAAGACTAACTAATAACAAAAGTAACTAGAATCAATAGAAGAAGGATGAATGGGAGATTTCCCCATTCAGTTAGCTAAGTGTTAGTACAAACGAAGAAATCTGGGAAACGTCTCGCTGCTTTAATTTCACATCAGTAAGCCATGAAACGAACGAGATTCATAAGTTGCTCGAGTTACCACGCAGACATACCGTCGCCCGTCGTCAAGTGGTTAATACGCGCCTTTTTAACGTCCGTAACCGATTCAGCTCCCGACAGAGCAAGGAACTTGAAACGGGGTGGACGATTCGCGCCATCGACTGCAGGGACTCGCGTTCAATTCCGTGTTCCATAAATCTGCCGCCTCGTTGATTAACGTCGCGCCCCATTTTAAGAACCGGGCAAACACGTCGCGTCGTCCGATAATTTAATCATCGAGGCTCGCGCGACATCGACCGACCCTCTTTCAACCCTCTGCCCCCCTTTTCTCTTTTTTCCCTCCTCCTCATTCATGGTTGACGAAAAGCCTTGGCGAGCAACCGGAAAGGGTCCGTCCGCGGAGCATCTCCGATTAATTTCTCGTCTCTTTGAAACGACTATTTTGCTCGCCCTCGCTCTCTGTGCCGGGTCAATGGACTCTCCGGAGCTTCCGTCGCCGCGTAACGCGAAATAAATCGTCTCTGGCGCGGAAAAAAAGCGTCGAGAGGCCCGTCAACAAGCTCGCTGGCACAGTGCCGCTTGAATTTCGACCGAAAGATTGTCTTCGACCGCGTTGCCAAACCCCGAAGTCATGCCGCGGAAAACAGGGATTTTCCCGTTGCATCGCCTCTGTGTTCTCTTCCTCTTCTTTCATCGAACGGGGAAATTAATTTTTGGTGAGAAAACAGTGAACGTTACAACGAGGTCAAAGATCTTTGATGAAATTGTGAATGCGTGTATATTTTACGATAGGGTATCGAAAATATTAAATTGTTTTTGGTTTAATTTAATACTTTTGATTACGACTTCTGTGGTATGATTTTTCTTTTCCTCTTTTCAGAACTACTTTATCTTACTCTGAATTAGAGGTATTTATCCCTTAATTTCTATTTACTGCTTATTTATTTTGTATTCTCCTTATTGTAATAATATTATTATTAACCCTTTGAGCTCTATAGGTCACTCACGGTAGTCAAATGATACTTGATTTCACAAACTTCCGAATACGAACAGTTGTGTTTAAAATTTTAGTATTATCTATCTAAGTTAAATAAATTTTACCGTAAGCAAATTCTGGTATTGTTTAACATGACAGTCGTCTTTCGAGTGCAAAGGGTTAATATCTTCTTTTTTCGTTATCACATATCAATATAACTCATTCATAAGATCTACGTTATAAATATAATAAGAGAAGGAGTGAAATATTTCCACAGGCAGAGCACAGCCTCAATTAAACGAGGAATTATAATAATCTCTAAAATTCAGATTTACGTTGACGTAATAGATCCTTCAGCAAAAATCGTCAGACACCCTCGAGCGTATAGCGTATCACAGCGCCGCCCCTCAATTAAACGGAAATTTATAATAATCTCTCGACTAATCGCGAAAGAGTAGGTCTCGCTATTCGGTCGTTAATTTAAGAAGCAATTATACTCCGTGCCCCCTTTCTCTTTTTCGCGATTCTCGCGCGTCAGCAGCGTCTCGTCGCGAGCTCGTCGTCATCGTCAAACATGGCGCCACGCGAGCGAAGTGGAAAGAAGGGTGCGAAGGAGAACAAAAAAGTTTCCCTCTAAACGAACTTTCTCTCTTCCGAACGAGAGGTCTTTGAACCTCGAACGGTTCCGCGACCCTTCCTCCTGCTTACGTCCGGGGGGATTTAATGTCCCTGGACAGAGGAAAAGGCAAAGAGAAAAAGAGAAAGAGGGACACGGAGACATTAGCGCTATGCTTATTCCGTTCTCCATGATATTGTCCCTTAACTCGCTCTCGTCTCGCTCTGAGACCTTCGTGGGTTCGTTTGAACAAACGTAGACGCGAAAGCACGCCTCTGCGTCCTTTCCAACCTCTGATCTCTCCCTTTGCAGCACCCCAGTTTGCGGCTGTGATCATCGTCTGTTTGATCTCGGATAGAGGAATGAGAAAAATGGACCTAATCTGCCCGCCACCCTCTTCACCTCCTTTTTCTCTTTCGCCGGATTACAAAGCGGTTAAGGGGGAGGTAGAATCGTTCGGAAAAAAACCGCCGGTCGCCGGAAAGTGGCTACGATATCTCCTGCTCGAATCTTCTTTGCGTTTCTTTAATCTGCTTCGAAGTTCCCGAGCATCCTGCACGGTTGCTCAGAAAGTTCGTGCCAATTTTTAATCTCGCGATTGCGACTGTAAGTGCTTTTACCGGCAGATAACGGGTACATCGCTTTGTCCCACTGTGTTTGGCCGTTTTCGAGATAATCCTAGGATTCCGGGCTCTTAACATATTCCTGGAAACTTCTCAATTTTATCCGTAAGAAATTCACACGAACTTTTTCCAGACCGTTCCAATAGAATGTACAGAATGAATCAAGCACCAGGAGTATCAAAAAATGCCTGATGTGCCTGAAGTATCCAAGGGCATTAACATTTCACGAGAGTACGAAAAATAGCTGTACTAATTAAAATAGCTAAAATTATTCAGACCACCTAAAAGAACCTAGAATACCCCATTTACAGTAGCGGACAAAAATATTATAAATATTGCAAATATTATTTATCTATTCATTATTATTGTCATTACGATAGAACACTATTTATAGATTAGCATAGAATACAAATTTTATTTACACTGTTATTTCTTGTTAATGAATTAATTTATTTTCTTCGATTCTTCAGTCTTAAAGTTTTATCCACTACTGTATACAGATTACCTAAAGCTTCAAAAATACAAAAAATTTTTAGAGCACTCGGTACACTTATTTTTGAAGCAGCCCACAAACACCTAACCCAAATTTACCCCAAGGCATAACCCCATCAAAAATAGAGCGTTCTACGTAAAAATCAGAAAACACATGAATTTCGTTTTTTTCAAGGCGCGTTTACAGTGCTGCGGCCTGGAAAACA
Organism: Tetrapedia diversipes; assembly: GCA_033822845.1. Classification (NCBI taxonomy): domain Eukaryota; kingdom Metazoa; phylum Arthropoda; class Insecta; order Hymenoptera; family Apidae; genus Tetrapedia; species Tetrapedia diversipes. Next base: position 185,207 of record JAOPTO010001870.1, read on the forward strand.
TCGTGGACCAATCGAAAAACCCCGTTCCATCGGCGTCTTCGCAGCTCTGCCGGATCTCCAAGTCCTCGCAGCCCCTGGACAGCCTCGAGTGCCCCGGAGGACGATGGTAACACGAGTTTCGGATTTAGCGGCAACTCGCCCCGAGGACCTGTCCGACAAGCCCGTTAAGCGTCTCCGGGGCTCCTCTTTAAAGAAACCCTCCCGGTGCCACTTAATCGATCCCTGGCACAGCTTTTAGGGCACGGGGCTAATACGTCGACGGCGTCGCCTCCGCAGATGGCCCGTGAGAACGGTTTACAAGCGGCGCGATTTATCTCGGGACCGCCACGACCTCGATCTTCCCGGGAATTAGCGATTTAATGCCGTTCGATACGTTTCGTTTCAGCCCCGTGATCGTGTTGGGAATTATTCGGGATTTTCTTCCCGGGGGGGGGGGGGGGAGGAAAGTTCGTTTCTTTTCGAGCAAAAATTACTTCCGCTTCAGTTTCGTTCTTTTGCTTGCTTTTCGATTGGATAGAAACGGTGATAGCATTGACTTCGTTTTCTCTGGTTGCTCGCTTTTCAACCTTTTTCCCCCTTCTTTTTCTTTGCGTTTAGGGAAGAAACGGTGTTAGAGTGTCTGTTTTTTTTTTGTGAGCTTTGAAAATCGGAGATACACAACCATTGTAATTTTTTGATCATTTCACATTTTCTTATTTTTATTTTACTTTGTTTATTTCCCTTTTTATTCTTATCCTGGTAAAGGAACCAGCATCGGGGTCGATAATTTTTAAACGGTGAAAGCGAATTTGGGAATTTCAGATTTTTTAGCTGAATTTTTTTGCCGCTCGATCGTTCCGACAGGAATGGCATTAGCGTTGATGATTTTGAGGACTTGAGACCTTCGTTAAGAATTTTTTGCTGTTTTACCCTTTTAAGGAAGGAACGACATTAGCTTTGAGCTGGTTCATCCGGAGGGCTGAATTTTTGGACCTCGGTACCTTCCGCGTGGAATTTTTTCTGTGGAGAAATCGTATCAGCGTTGACTTTGCTTTTGCGAGGGAAGTACATTTTGGAAATTGATGCCATTCCGTTTGAAGTGAAATTGAAGCTGAATTTATGTTTCAAAGGGTAGTGAAACAGCGAACAATCGAAGCGTTGGGGGGGGGGGGGGGGGGGGCAAATTATGCGGGGATTGTCCCTTTTTCAGTGACAATGCTGACATTGAACCCAGCACTTCTTTCTTCCCCAGTAGCTGCAACAGAACTTAGAATTTCGAGACACCGTAGACGTGTTCCGTTCGAGGCGGAATTAAAATTGAATTGGAAGTTTCAACCCCGGCAAGGGTGGTTCGAGTTAAACGTTGAACAGAGCCGAGGTTGAAGCTGGGCTCCTAGAGTGAGGAGTTATGCTAAATTGAGTTTCGAGGAAAAAATTGGATTGCTTTTCCGGACGAGACGAACTTCGGCCGTGTTCTCCCCCGCCGTCCCGATGGAATTCAATTTTAATCGAGTCGATCGTCGGGAGAAATTAATTTTAACCAGGCTCCCCTTAAAGCTGAATTTAATTTTAATAGCGCTCTACTTCCACGAAAATTAATCTCGATTTTATCTGTTCCCCGTTTCAATCTGTCCACGCTAAAAAGCTAGACTATTTAGATTAACCTCGAATCGTTGACGCGACGTCGAAGCGACTTGGCGTGTCAAAGGAGTAACGAAGTAACCGAGAGAACGACAGATCCTAATTTGATTTCCGATAAGAAGGATACACTGTTTTAGGAATGCTGTTAAATAAATGCGACTACTGTTATATATATACATATATATAATTATATTTGTATACTATAATTATTATATTAATATTAATATTATATTATTATTATTAATATTTATATTTATACTATATTATTATTATTAATATTAATATTTATATTATATTATATTATAATTATATTTATATAATATTAGCTTTTATATATAAATATATAATATAATATAGGTTTTAATTAATAAAAGACAGAAAATATAACAAAGGAATTAAATCATACAACGCACACGTGTTTGTAAGATATATCGATTTTCAACTTCAAGAACGAGTTTGTTAGAAATTGAATACAGAAATACTACGAAGCAAAAATTAACCATAAACCAACTTTCTCTTAACGTACTTTTTCAAGAGCTTCTTCCAAAGAACCCAAGCCACATCTGGCATTTTAGAAAGTACGAAAACGTTAAGAAACAGAACAAAGGAGCTAAGAGATCCGGACGGGGTTGTAGGAATTTCGACCACTGCATTTTGCTAGTCTCACGACAAAGCTCGCAAGGTTCGGTTACAGTTGCCATTCCTCGAGCTATATAATTAAGTATTATAATATTTTAAATAAAGAGTGTACTTTATTTAAGCAATATAAAATCTCATTTCCAATAGAGTTCGAACGTGGTCCTGTAATTATTGTTTCAACATTTCCGATCGCATCGTCGATTTTTCATCGAAGGAATGCAAAGCAAACGGCCGCCAGTCTCGTAAACGTCGTTACCCAGAATTCATTTCCCGTCAAATCGGTATTCGATATGATTCGTTCCCTGCAGCGGAACGAAATTCATTAATGCAAATATTCGTAATCTCGTCCCGGCCAAACGTAAATCAATTAACCGATCGATTCTTCGTTTCGACGAGCAAAAGAAAAGCAGCCACGTGACATCACTGTCGGTATTGAAATTTTCTTTGACTTTTCGATAACACGATTACATTCGCGTCCGTCGTCGATCGCCGTCCCTTTCTAATACCTTTGAACGCGATCAACAAACGGAAGAGATTGGCCGGCTCAGTTGTGAATCGTGAAATTTCGCGTTCAAAGGAAAATTAATTAGATGGAATCTTCTTGCTAATGCCTTCCTCGAGGGGGGGACGTAAATTGGCGAGCTTGAGAGTAAGTTAAAAGTTTCATCGTGGAAGAAAATTTCGTTGCAAAAAGACTCGTCCCGGCGCTTTTCTCGCAGCCAACAAGACACAACAAATTGGCCAAGTTTATTGTAAGTTAAGAAGTTCACTTTGGGAGGGAAAGTTCATTACAAAAATCGCCGTTTAAGGGATGCCACGCTTAACAGTCGGGGCAAATTGGCCAGCTTTGTTATGAGTTAATAATTACATCGCGGCAGCAATCTTGATTTCAATCGGCTAATCGGATACGGAAAACTCTCCAACCGTTTCTGCATCGAGCAGTTCTGTTTATCGAGCAGAACAAAACAGACGCAATGTACAACAGTGTATTTATAGGGAAGTTCTACGTTTATTTATTTAGTAAAGTGAGGTGATAAGGCTCAGGTGTGAATGAAATAGAGTAAAGTAATTAGAATATTATTAACATATATTTAAAACAGCTTAATAGTAACAACTTAAACGACTGTTCAACTTAATAACTTTAACATTCTTACTTGCTTCAGAATCACACTCTTTCTGCCTTCACAGTCGAACTCTTTCTGCCACGCGCTCGCATTTTCCCCGTCATACATGATACCAACGGAAATGAGCGTCACTCGAATTTACATGGTGTAGGGGTGTACGTCGGGTAAAAACTGAATAATAGTCCCGTAACATAAAAGCACTTCATTCTAACCTCTACGACCGTACCCCTACGTGTCCTAATCAAGACTGCCCTCTCTCACACCCGCCACGGCATCGAGGAAGCCGGATTTCGGACGATTCCGATTCCTTCCCCTCGGCTCCGTCTGATGTTTCCGGCACCGCGCTTTCCTTTCGGCACCGCGCTTTCTTTGCGGTGCCACACTGCCTTTTCGGTACCGCACTGTCTTTGCGGTGCCGCACTGTCCTTTTGACACCGCACTATCTTTGCGGTGCCGCATCAAAGAACGCCTACAATGGCTACCAACCATCAATAATAATAATAATGATAAAATGTTGAACACGTGAAAATGTCATATAGATACCGCGATTCTCGTTGGAGCGTTATCGCGTGAGTCCGCGTGTCGTCTTTGCGTTCATCGCGCGACATCGAGCCGAAGAGGAACGAGGGGAAGGCCTCGCGTTCACGGGTAAATTATTTTTACCCGGCGCGCACAAAGGGACGGCTGCAAAAGAGCGAGGAGGAGGCTCGTCGCCGCACAAACGAGGCTGGAGGACGAAGCGAATCGAGGCCAGTGTCCGTTGAAACGCAACTTCGTTTCCGCGTGAGCTGTCCAAAAAACAAAAAGAGGAGAAACACTAGAAGCATTTCGAAAAAAGAGAAACACGGCGGCGGGCAGAAAAATGGAGAGAAATAACTAGAAATGAGAATGGAGCGCGATGGCGAGCGGTACAACAACAGGGAATCACTGTTGCGCGAGTCTGTCGATAAAAGTTAACTGATACAAATTTTATGACCTGCTAATAATTCACAGATCCTTTATTAATTAATCGTAAAAACTGCAGTTGCAGTTAGGATTATTTAATTAACATACTTTTGCCGTTTCGATTGAAACTGAAATTAATTGCTCCGTGAAATAAGTTTAAAGTGTCTAAGTTGAAATTAACGATTAAATGCATAAGCTGAAATTGAAATCAAACTTAAAACGTGTAAATTTATACGAAGTATAAGTATTTTTAAGTTAGAAATCATTGTGTACTGTACACCTTTGTTATCGATCACAATAATAATAATAATTATAAACACAAGACACTTTCTACACTACCGATGCTAGCGCATCATATCACCAATGTTACACGCGAAATAAGTACTTTTCTATTCAACAAGGTAATAATACGAAAGAGATCAGGAAATGAAAGTGGGTTTCCTCCTCGCGAAGAAGAGTAAGAAAAACACAGTCACATCCAAATGCGATCATAAGCCCTTGAATTCCAAGTTTCATCCCGTTGTTACCCCCTTCCTCCTACTCTCTCACTCTCTCACCCTCACTCTCTCTCTTTCTCATTCCCTATCTCTTTCTCTCCCTCTCTCTTTCTCTCACTCTCTTTCCCTCTGTCTCTATCTCTGTCTTTCTCTTTCTTTCTTTCTCTCTCTCTCTCCCTCCCTCTTTCTTTCACTCTCTCTGTCTCTATCTCTGTTTTTCTCTTTCTCCCTCTCTCTCCCTCCCTATTTCTCTCACTCTCTCTGTCTCTATCTCTGTCTTTCTCTTTCTCTCTCTCCCTCCCTCTTTCTCTCACTCTCTCTGTCTCTCACTCACTGTCTCTAACTCACTCTCACTCTCTCTCTCCCTCTCTCTCTCTCTCTTTCGTGTCTAGTCGATGCGACGGTTAATAGCGTTCCATCGGCAGTCGAGTCACCGGGATTGTTCGTCACGTTCGTCTGACGAGTCTCGAGAGCGACGAGGACACGCGTCGGGTGGCAGTTGGCCGACGGCGAGATTGATTCGAAAGCTAAGCCGACGCCGAGCGTCGAGGCGAGCAGCCGCGCGGAGGCGAGCGTCGATGCGAATTCATCACGAGGACTCTCTCCGGGAGCTGCGTGCATCGTCGAGTAGCTGCTTGTGTCAACGAAAAAGGAAAAAAACGAAAAAAAAAAAAGAAAATTCGCTCTCCCTCCCTCCCACCCCGCCTTCCCCTCTCCGTCGTCGCTCACCCCTTTCTCCCTCGTTTCGATCCTCCGCTTCCGTTATTCTGTTTTTTTTTCTTTCTTTTCCGTTCGACCTGTTTTTTCCACGCTTTTTCCCCTTCCTTTTAATTCGTTTGACGATCGCCACGGTTGAAACGAGCCGGACTACTGGCGGCGTCTCCGTTCCTTCGCAACGATCGGTCGCTTTCACGCGGAGCGTCGCGACGCTGCGCGAACGATGGACCGGAATGATCGTGTTTGTGATATAATCATATAATATGACGTAAATATTTGTTCGTTTACGGACAACAAACCCATTGATTTATAAAAAAAAAATAAACGTAACGCGTAAATTAAAGAAAAAAGATTACAAGAGATTGTTTAGTTGACAACGAAATTTAACGAAAGATATTATACATTGCAAAAGTAAAGAGAGATGCAGAGTATTTATTGGCAGTAGTGTAAAAGAGAGTAATAGACTCAAAATGAAGGAATCCATCACGATGACTCTCTTTATTTGGTATAACATCACGAAAGATCATCTTTGGGATGAAAGTACGAGCAAATCTAAAAGATCTTGAGGGAGTATAAAAATTTACAGTTTCTAAAAACTGCCTACGGTCCACTTGATAATCTGTGATTTTGAACAGAAAAGATGAGTCAGAAATATCGTAGTTCTACGTGATTCAAGTGATTTCAGGTTCAGCTTCTAAGGCTTCGAATTGTGTCAGTATATGTGGTATTAAAGGAGCGGGTGTTTAAATATCTGCCTCTGAAGTATGGCGTGCTTAATAGTATTACGTCGTTTGATATTTCCAGAGGACATCAATCTCAATTTCTTTAATTTACATTATTAGGAGAATTCACTTGCGAACACGTTCCACTGTGCGACGCGATGACCTTTTAATGACAATATATCATTCGTTGCGCTGCATCTCGTTTCTGTAATATTCACTGCAAAGATAATTATTGAAGCTGATTCGAAAAGACGAATTACTGGTTGCACGATTTACGCGGCTTTGACAATGGATTATTGGCAATTGCATTAAATGCACAGCGGCGCATCACTCGGCGACCTAGATCACCCCGTGATTGACACTGCTGTCGATTCTACTTTCCTTTCTTTACGTTACGATTTCGCGCAAAAACTTACCTCTTTCCGGGAAACTTTTGAACAAAATTGTTAAAAAGTTCGCTTAAAAATCCAATTTTTTTTTTATAACTTTCAACTGCGTCAGGTTATATAGAATTTTTAAGGAAATAAGGAAAGGTTTTATGATCTGAGTGCAATTACTTAGGGTAATTTCGTTTCACTATAGCGTGATTATCTTTTATTACTTTCGTGGTAATCCCTTTCGCTTCTTTTCGTGAAGTTCTCAAAAATTTGTATGAATTTTTGGCGCAGGCCGATAACGTTGGATTTCGTAGAAAACTAGTCTGTTTTAAAATTTATCTTTCCCAATCGATTCTTTCTCTTATTCTGATTAATCTCCAGTGTGTAACTGCATTCGGTTCGCTCGGGACTCCCTATCAATTTTTAAACATATTTTCGAACCAAATGTAAAAAGCTTTAAATGGCGGCCGGCAAATATTCTCTCCTCCGCGCTTCCTCTGCAGAATACTTAACCGTGATTTTCACCTGAAATTCCTGTTAGCCTCGTTGCCTCCGGTAAATCGGATTTCCTGTCCGTAAATCCCAAAATGCGGTAAAGGACGCTTGTACCTTTTCCGCCGCTTTTTACCCGGATGTATTTTCATCGGGGAACAATTTTTCGTTATTAATACGTTCGACGCGTGTGTTGAACCTGTTCGATTGCTTAACGTAAAAATACTGTAGTAACCATACCTTAGAATCTAATTTAAATACTGTGTAATATTTTAATTCCTGAATTTCGAATTTGAATTTATTTGAATTTTATGTATAAGGGATACAAAACAAGAAATATGTGCGCACAGAATTCGGTATAGCGACACAGCAAATAAGAAAAACAAAGAACGATAAATGGTACAATGCTTAACGTTAAGTTACTCTGGTTTTGAATATTCTATAGTGCTATTACTCGAGTTATGAATTTCAAAATCTGTGACTTGCGTACGGTGATTTATATCTCTGTTAAAATGCAAACAGAAGATATTTTCTTTTCTTGGTTGAAAGTATCGTCGTCGAAATTTTAGCATCACCATAAATATTATCATCATGTTATCTAATACTACTGTCGCAAACGTTGCGTCCATATCTTTTAATTGTTCGCCTAATACAGTAGCAGACAAAAGTTTAAGATGAGAGGACAATGTAGAACATAATTTCATGGTTTGCAAATATTCTTCATATATTTATTATTATCTTCATTATGGTAGAACATTGTTTATTAATTAGTATAGAATACGAACTTTATTTATCGTACTAATTCTTATCAATTAATTGATTTGTTTTCATTGACCCTTTAGTCTTAAACTTTTGTCCGTTACTGTATACCGTTGACAACGAAGCTCAACGTAAAACAGTCTACTATTCTACCTGCAGAGAAGGTAATCACATTTTAGAGTAGCGAACATAGAAAACGATCCATCTGGTCGATCAAATCTGCTATAAAATTTGTAAATGTTTCCCTTTGAGATCGCAGCAGCATTGTCGTGCGAAAAGATTGCATTGAGAATTTCCTCGATTCCACATCGAGCCGTTCAGTTTCGAAGCTCGGTTAGACAGAGGTTTTCGCTAAAACAACTTTTGACTCCCGTACGGGCATTATATTTTACTTTCCACTTTCATCAGCTTTCGCTTTGCTTTCGTTTCGGCACACGAATGTCACATTGTGCTCGTCCGCTCGTTTGTAGTATATTTTTGTTGTTGAGAATTTATCGTGTCGACGAACCGACGATCGCGTGATCGAAAAAGCTTGTGGAACTTCGATTCTTTATTACAAAATGAAAACGGCCAACGATGAAATCTGCACGCACCGAAAAATTGTTTGCAGTCGGTCGATTCGACGATGTATTCCTGGTAACGGGAACGAGCGCAACCCCGTGAGGGATTTTTAAGAGAAGAGTTTTGTACAGCAAGGTTAATTAGATTTAACCCTTAGAGTACGGGGTCTATTTTATAACATAAAAGACGGAGTAGGGTCACTAAAGTCTCTGACACAAAAATTAATTTGTTTTGTGTATAAGTTGGCGTATTAATATCACAAAGACTGTTAGTAAATTAAAAAACGATAGAATGCCACTAATAAGTTTTGATACAGGATTTAAAATAAAACTCGACTACCTAAAGGGAAAAAGAGAGATAGAAATTATTTACAAAGTTATTCAAGGAAAACTAATCTTGGGGAACCTAAAGTTCCCCACTCTGCACTCTAAGGGTTAATTACGTTGGATTTAGATTAATGCGATGCACACTTGAAATAAATTTATTACTCACCTACTAATTTATCTACATGCTACTCTTAGATTCTATATTTTAGGTTATACTATGGTTTACACTCTATCATGGTCTCGAACGATTTACACGGCCCTAAATAGTTTCTCTCTAACGTTCGTGTTTTCTTTTGTTTTCTCCCTTTTAAAGCCGCATTAATACCCTAAAGCCTCATTCACAGCGTTCCACCTATCAAATGCAACTATACGATACGGCTGTTCTAGGACAAGTCTTCTTTTTGGGTTTCGTTCTAGTCTCTAGTTAAGGATTGGGAAAACGGAGCGGCAGGGATGAGATAAGGTGAGGAAAATTCGGAGTTCACGAAGTACGAGTGACTTAAGGGTGAAAGAGCATGGATGAATCGTTACTAAGTGGCAAAACATTTGGATAGAGATGACTGTTGAGAGGATGACTATTGCGATAAGCAGGATTGTTTGCGAAAATGATAGCCAGGCATACAACAACGACGTTTACGTTTAATCATTGTTTTTTTGCGAACGAGAATGAGCTGGGCGCTATCATTTCTGCTCGTCGATATGGAACGGGAAAAACATTAAAAACATTTTAGAGAATCTCGATTAAATGCAGGTATTTATAAACATCATGTTGAACAACGCTGATTTTAAATACATACCATCCTTTCCATCATTGTTTTATCCCGGTCCCCTCTTCTCTGCTCTCCTCTCTGTACGCGTGCGAGGGTGAAATGAGAATGGTAACAAGGTTTGAATTTTTGATTTTTATTTTTGCGCTTTTAACCCGGGTCGCGATTCTCCAATTGTTGCCTTTTCCATCGTGCTGTGCTGTTTCGTCAACCCTTTGACACAGAGAATCGTGGAACAGAAATTTTACAGAGACCAACGGGTTTTAGGATTTAAGTTGTATTTCGCTGCAGGAAAATAATAATTCGTTCCTGCGTTAATGGATACGTACGAAAAAGTATATCAAATGTAATGTACGCTAATTTCAAGCAGATAAGAAAAAATATGAATTGTACGAGTAATTTGTGTTACAATGCAGGAGTTGAAAAAGCTTTAAAATTCAACAGAAAATCGAAAAAATAAAAGAACAATTAATAACAAATTTCACGTATAGTTTTTTAAAACTTGTGATATTTTACTAAAGGCACAAGGTATGTTCGAAAATTTCTCAAACCTCGTCGAGGACTAACTCTCCTCCGTCAATATCCTCGTAAAATCAATCTTTCATTTTCAGATGAGTCTTTAAAATTTTTTTTTTCGATAAAGAAATTAGGGTTTCTAATGTGAGAGATGCGACCTTGAGCGCAAGAGTAATCGGATGAGAACGGTATTGGGGGCGCCGCAAGTTTCCAAATACCACTACAGCCTCGAAGTGGGACAGTCGAGTGCGTTCAACGAGTTCGCGGGTGTAACTCGAGTGTGCACGTGTAACTGATGAGTGCAAGAATGTCATTAACCACTTGTCCTACTTGTTCGCGCGTTCAACATCCACGCGGGTCCGCGGCGAAAATTAAATTTACGAAAATTTGACCACTAATTGGCTGCAAGGTTTCAGCTTCTAAAACAAACCAATGCCACGACCCAATTTTCATTCATTCCCTTTTTATACACGAAGTTGAACATATTAGCCCTACCACTGCATTATTGTCCAGCTCAGAGGGCTAATAATTGTAGTCCAACGAAAACAAAAATATACCTCCCTCACCTGCAGGAATAATAAAATTTAACGTTTGACTCCATCAAACATCTCCCCTGTTGTACACTCTCGTGCGAGTAGTAAGAAGTGCCGAAAGTCGGACCAACGAGACGAGACAGTAAGTGGTTAATGTTACCATACTTGATCGACGCGTGAGTGAACAATGTGAGCTGGTATACAGTTTAACTCAAAATATGAAGAAATATGAAGTCTATTCTTTAAATCCGTTCTGTATAAGTGCCCACGGTTAAGGCCAAAATTTAGGTAGGCTTGTTTGTGAGGATCATAGATCTGAGACGCCACCATTTTAACACTAGAACTACCACACCAGTCATTTTGACTGGTTTGACAACTTTATTTTAAAATTCATACTTCATGTTACATTTTTTATTTGCAATGATGTAATGACTTTTTCGGGGATAGCTAAAGGATTAATATAATGAACTTTAATTTTATTTTATTCATTTACTCCTTTCCTTCTAAATTCAAATGTTTCTTAACTCTTTGCGGAGGTCGCGATAGTCCTTTAAATTGCCAGCGCACATTCCTACCTACACACTAATATCGCTCATAGCATTCCAATATGTCTAATTCTAAACGCATGTGCACGCACAAAGTCCCCACAACATAAATAAAATCTTTATTTGTTTATTAACATCATTCATTAGAAATTTTAATTCTGAACTTTTTATGTATATACGTGCGTTTCTGTAGCTGTTCAGAGGTAAGCTATATTTCGCATGTAATTACGACTGCGTAGTCTTTGACGTTGCCTACCGCATTGCCCCATTTGCCTGCTCCCAGGGGCAAAATTTTTTAGTTGCTTAATTGCATTACCCATCCTTTAGTTGCTTATAACTAATAAACAAAGCGTTAAACGCAATATTGTTACTCTCGACTTTCGTCTTAGAATGTTACAATAAAGTCGCCCCTTCAATTTTCTCCCAGCTTCGTCCGAATACCCTCTATATGCGGCGGTAGTCCGCAAAGGGTTAAAACCTCTTGGTGATCCCAAACTTTTCGCCGGTAGTGTATGTAGTTCACCCCGGAACAGGCGGTGGCCGGGCACCAGCTCGTCCACACCCCCCTTTGGCCTGTAATTCCCCCTTAAGCCCGTTGCAAGCGGTCCATTCGCGTGTCGCGCGTGCGACGCGAGGGGTGGCGCCTCGAGGAGGCGGCCGGGGCTGGTTGTCCCCGATACACGGCTGCACACCGGTGTCTATCGGCTTCCTACTTGTCCCTGTATTGTCCGCGTGCATGTACGGGTCCGGCTTAGGCGGCCGTGCATTCGTACCAGGCTTACCGAAGACGACGACTACGACGACGACGACGACGACGTGGGCGTCCGACGTGGCGAACAATAGGGCGATTAACGCGGGTACATGGAAAAGCGGCACGCCGATAACGGAAACGCTTCACGCCTCGCAGAGTGGCGAGCAAATGGCTCGTGAAAGTGACAGGAGAGGGGGAAAGAAGCACACAGGGGTGGTGCTCGAGGGTGGACCTGGGAAGAGTATGATCCTTCGAGGGTTTGGACGAGAATTTTCGTTAGCGAGAGAGGTGTAAGGCGATGGGAGGTTTTTGTAGGGGTGAGCAAATATGGTGGTGAGGGGAAACTAGAGGTGTATGGTGAGAGTGTGCTTGGGTGTTGTTGCGAAGGATGATTTGGGATAGTACTTGGGGATGAAGAGGTTGTCTTTGTTAGGGTTGGATAGGTTTAACGGTATGGGGAAACGATATCTCTTTCAGGTGAAATTTCGAGAATTTTTCTTGCAGTTTCGTCATTGCAACGTACTTAAATAATACTTTAACACTGGAAGTACCAAGGGGGTCAAAATGACACAATTTATCATTTTTCATAAGAGCATGGTAAAGTTAATGTAGTGTTTACACATTTGAAAATTTACTATGATTTTTACTGTGATTGCTAAAATTTGTTTCCCTTATATTAGGTATTTTGTTTGTACAGCTTTCGATTTCATTTGTTTATTTCCAATAAGTATACCCTAATCGTTGGTAATTCTAATGTTAATACATAGAGTGGTATTACTTCATGCGTGTGTAAGTATATTGATTCTTTTTAATGTTTCCAACTTCTAAGTAATTATAGCAATAAAATCCCTTTTTTTCTCCATTAAAGCAGCTTATGCACTCTGTAAATTGCCGGTGCAAAGTTAATGCCAATTTGATACCAGGAAAAATGTTATGCGAGAAGTACGAACTTCTCATGCACACGAAGTTTCAAACAAGTTCCCTCACGTGTTCTCGTTCAGAGCTCGCGTTTCGTAGAAACATTCTATTAAATCTTCCATGAAAAGGGCAACGCGTATCGCGAGGAGCAAAATCGTGCTCCGCGTTTGCTAAGAAAAATTCTCAACGTTTCCTTCAAACTGCCCCAAATATCTCGACTTTTCTTGAAAAAACACAGAACCGGTAATGGTGTCGTTTTGTCGGGTGTACTGGAGAAACCGGAAGTCGGGGCGTAGGGTTTACTTTCGAAAGTCGATTGACACGATCGTCCCTCGGCTGCTTGTTGTTCTCGTTCTCGGTTACTCTGGCCACGATACCGATCCTTTTTATCACGGGACATCTTCACTATGTTTTATCGACTTTCTCCCCTTCGGTTACGTTCCCTATGTATTTCAAGGAGGCGACGTGCAACAGCAGACGAAAGTTTCATTTTTGAAAAAGGAATGCTTTAAGATTAACACAACTAACGGATGTAGGATAATTTCGAACGCAATGCCTCAAAATTAGAATTACAATTGCTTCGAACGAAGATTTCAGTGATCTTCCCTGGATATTAAAAAGCTTTCTTAAACTTTCTTAAAAAGCTTGAACCACTTTATTAGAGCGCAGCACATTTCTTGGCTAATAATAATAAAAACATAGCAAAAGATAAGAATATAAGTTAATGTTTAGCCAACCGAACGAGGAGATCTCCCATTTTTTCCTCAACAAAGCGCTGTCATTGATCCTATTTACTTTTCTTATTAGTTGATCTGGAGCTAGCGTTGAATTTACCGAACACTGTATTTTGGAAAAGCAGAAAATGCATTTGATGAATTGTGAGCAACGCTAGTTCAAGACTAACTAATAAGTAAATATTATTGTTCAACCAAAAAATGGAAGATCTGCTCATTCGATCGCCTAAGTGTTAAGACACCATAAATTCACGCGTAACATAATTCGTTCATTGAGCTCAGAATGCTATCGTCATTTTTTCTGAGATTAATACAAACATCGATAACTGTTCTCAAACTCATAATTAAATTTGGTTCTTCTGTAACACGAATAAAAGGAACCTCCTTAAAAGGAAAATACAAGTACACAGTCCTCGCATGTTGTCCCGTGCGTATCGCGTTCAACTCTTCAATTCCCGTTTCTATCTTTCCGTCTAACCCGTTCGTTACTCGGAGACGTTCGAGTTCCTCGTCTTAATTGCTCCATTGTTCGCGATATTCGTCTTCTGCGAGGCTGTTCCGGCGAAATGAAAGCAACTCGAAAGAAAGCGAAGAAAGTAAGGAAAAGGAAAAATCTTTCCTCCTCCTTCGTCTACCACTCTTCACCGTTCATCCTCGCCACTTCACTTGCGAACACTTCGCCGCCGTTTCAGCGACGCGTTGCACCTTTTTATTGGCACGCGCGCTGGTTTACTTTTTTCGAGTTTCCGGGTCTTCTTCCGTTATTCACGCTGCTCATTGTGCTTCGAGTGCGGCTCTCTCTTTCTCGATCCCTCACTCTCTTCCTGTTTCGCGAAGAATGCAATTTCTGCAGATAAATGCAAACGATCCAGCTGCAAGGGTCAACCAGAAGTTATCCGGAATTATTTTTAACCCTTTGCGCTCGAAAAACAGCTCTCTGTTTTCAAAAATTTTCAAGTACAAAACATTGAAATTAGAGAAATCGGAATCAATTTATCTTAATGCTTGTTTAATTGAGATATAAAGACTGCTGACATTTTTAAACGTAACTGTTTGCGTTCGGAAACTTCAGAAACTCAACGAAATTAAGCTAATTTATAAGGAATAGCATGATAAACAAAAACTCGAATTCTAGGCTAATCAAAACATAGTGATTTATCGTAATAACAATAAAAATGAATGGGCAGGCAATATTTTCAGATCTTAAAACTATGTTCTACATTGTCCTCTGTTAAACTTTTGTTCGCTGCTGTAGCTTCATGGGGTTCTGGTATGGCGAAAGAGTCCATGAGCAGTGTTGCACGCCACTTGAACGATCTCGAAGGTTAATTCAAAGCTCGGCTGTAAGTGACGAAACAATTTGCGCAAGCTGGTTCCCGCCATTTGTGTAACTCCAGCTTGATTGCTCGCCGAATTAGGCCCGGTTGAAACGCGATTACCTCGTAACCCGAATTTCCTGCACCGATCACATCGCGCTAACCGTGTTTTTAACGATAAAAATTCTGTACTGTTCGAATTCAGTCCGGGGAAATAAAATTTCCTTTACGACGCGTATCGCTCAACGTCGAGATACTCTGGAATTATTCACAGGTAATTCTCGCGTTTCCTGTTCGCCGCGCCCGACTTCCGGGATACACCGCTTCGCTTTCAGGAAGGGAAGAACGATCGACCTTTGAAATTCTGAAAGACTAACTTCCGTCCCCCTCGCGATTCCTATGAACTATTCATACGACGCATCCGTTCCAAACTTAGCCATTAAACCGTTGATTCTGTCACGATCGACGTGATCACAGAACCATTCGTTGGTGTTACAAGACATTTTCAACTTTTGATCCGTGGAAAACGTTCGTCGATCATTATCTCTTAGAGTATAAAGTGATGGATCTTCCGAACTCACTGCGTTTCCGATATCTGTTAGTTATTCACGATTAAGTATTGTAGAGGTAACGAATATGCGAGCGAGGGAATAGATGAGGATGAGAATGCGTGTGAGTGTTGAAGATTGAGAACAAGGCGATTGATGCGTGGTATGTGTGTGTGTGTGTGTGTGGAGCGAGCGAAAGAAAGTATGTGGTTCCAGTGAATTTCGATGATTGAGTGAGAGAACAAAGTGTGAAAGGGAAAGAGCGAGGGTAATTAGACGTGTTTTCAATAAAACCATTTCACATTTAAAAGAGATCTTATAGCATTGCTAAACGAGAGTTAATTTTAAATTATAGAAATATAAATAAAATTAAACACGTAAGTTAATAGAAACAGTTGGTCAGTTTATTTTCTGAAAAATCCATTTATCACGAGCTCCGTTTAAGGAGCTTTATCGTCGTTCGTATATCAAACCAGTCTAAATTTCCCCGTGGGAAACACGTATTTCGTCGCGACACCTTCAACCCCCCGCCTGGCATAATTACGCTCGTCAGACTCGTCCCCTTTGGCTCGTGTTTCTCTGCGAGCAAGAGAAGAAAAAAAAACACAGAAACCACCACGGAACGTCTCGGAAGTGCGGAACGGAAGGAAGGGGTTGGACGTCGGCGCGGGCCCGTTATCGCGTTGATAACGGGGGAGGAACACGACGCACGAAACAGGCGGCATTCATTAATCGACGCCGGGGAGATCGTCACCCTTTAAGCGCGAAAGCTTTTGCGTCTCATTAGTGTGGCACCGAGAGAGGGTTGCACCGAAGAGGAGCCACGCCAGCGCCACTTCACATTCACCGCTTTCCCCTCACCCCTTTCTTCGTGGCAGTGGCGTAGTCAGGGATTTAATTCGAGGAGTTTGCCTCGCGTTTTAGCGTGCAAGTTGACGTTTAGTTTGTTGGATCGCACTAATTTTGGGTGATCGTTAACATTTCTGTTGTAAATAAGAAACTTTTATGTCCCTTAACACGTGTATAAGACACTCGCAAAATTAGAGGAAGATAAGAGAAGGATAGATAAAAAGGTTTTTAACCGAATAAATATCCTTTAGAAAATAAAAATAAAGAGGTTAATGGAAAATTATGGTCGATATACAAAGAAAAAGGTTTCCTTAAAATGTTTGACTTTCCATGAAATAAAAGTGATTGAAATAGTTTTCGTGTGAGATATGCTTAAAAAGTTAGTATACAAGTCTTAGAAAGCCATAGTTTTATTATTCATAAGCTAGAAAAGATCTACGTTTAGATTTACGATAGATACATTACTTTTGAATAAATCTGCGCTAACGTTATAGTAGATACGAACCATTGCATATGGTTGATATAGAAAAAGTAGTTTGTTCGAAGAAAGTATACGTAAAGTGCGGTCAGGTAAATCAGCCAGCTCGGTGGCTAGGAGTGTAGCGTGCCTCCCTACAATTCTTAAGGTACCGAGTTCGAGTCCCCGTAGGGTTGTCTGATATTTTTCACTGGCTTTCGCTACTCTAACACTAACGCGCCTAGCTCGAAAAGCCGTTGTTCTTCACGAAAAAACTCTCTGTGTACTAAAAAATGCTCGAATAAACAACACTATCAGCACGAAAGTCCATTCTTCGTCGGATTCTCAATGGGGCGAGAGTTAAACTGCAATGGAGTTTTTAAAGCACAATGGGGTATACTTTCAGGGAAAGGAGGGAGGGATACGTAAAAATACACCAGTGTAAAATAAAATAGAGGTGATTTTCTTCCATAAACTACATAAAAGGCAAAAGAGAGGAAGGAAAAGCAAGCACAACAATAAAGAAAATGAAAAGAGTAGCAGAAGAAAATATAGTAGAGTAAAAATAGTGTGCGTGTTTGTTACTATTAGTAAGTTTTCTATCTCGCAAAACTTTCCTATAAAGTAATCGAAAAAAATAATTAGAAATTTAGTGGGAAATTACAACAGTGTAATCAATGCAAGTTTCACACGCATGATGCATATATTTATTTGGCTACGCCATTGGGTCTCGTCAACGTCTCACGAAATGGTTGAGGGGAAAGGATGGAAAAGAAGAAAGGGTTGGGAGAGGGGAGTAGGAGTGGAGAGATTCATACACAGTGGTACTTAGTCGAACGTGTTCTCTTTGTATTTAGCTACGATGAAGAAGATAACAGTGAAGGGAAACGGAATAGTGCGTCACAACTGGGCTGCCTTGATGCGATAACACTGGATCTGATGTGGATTACCGCGTATATCGTTGGACTCTGTTTCATGGTGATCTTCGCCGACATTCTGGTGATGTTGTCGATTGGAATCCTTCTGCAGAGGTACAATTGGGAGGATAAATGATATAGCGGCAGGTTGGTTTGCAGATTAAACCACTTTCATAATGCTAATTAGTTCCCCAGCATTTTCATGTTTTACGAACTAGTAGAATATAATGTTACTCGAAGCTTGTTCAATGAAATTTTATAGTGGCTTATAAAAATGTTATAGCTTAATTATATCCGCATACGAAGGAAAAAGTAGAATGTTTAATAAAATGTTCAAACTAAATATTTATTGGACAGATAGAAGAAAAGGAGAACCAGTGAGAGACTGAAACGGTTTCGATGATGGCTGGCTTGCATATTGCAATTATGTTTCGCAACAACTCTGGTTAAAGTTGAAGTTACGTTGCTTGTTGAAGCTAGTTCGCAAGTTTCCGATTAATTTAAGCTTCGAATATAAATTAAGCATCGCCGACGAGGGGAATAAATTGAAAATAAAAGTGTAATTCAAACAAAAAGAAGTAGTATACCTACGACCTTTAATTTCATCATAGAAATTGTTCAGTTACTTCAATTATATAATTTCATTGTACACATTCTTAAATTAAAATTAATCGTTGTTTTCTTGAAATTTTTACAATACCAGTATTGTTTTCTTTTTCTCCAATTCAACTCGACAAATTCACCATACTTTCCTAAATTCCGTCTCCAAAGGGTTGTCATAACCAAGTAAGTAGATATTTTACTCAAGTATCACATCAATGAATCCTCAATAAACGTCGAATTATCAAAATTCCTCCAAATGAGAAGTATCTCACCATGATTTTATTCGATTCCGTTCTAAATCACCTCGTTCAATACTTTCCAAGGAATTTTGCATACGAGACACACCTATGCGTGATTTCACGGAAAGCGTACAAAAAGCACGCTCCTTTCTTTCGTTTTCATTAAAATTTTTCCCCGAAAATTGAAAAAGAGATTAAAGTACGTCGCTTCTGCGCTGACCGGAAATGCGGCCGCTGACAACGAAGAGTAACACGAAGAACGGAGGTCATCCTGATGAGATTGAGTTCAGAACGGCGTGTATCGAGGTGTCCGTTATTGGATCCTGCCTCATGGCGTCCCATGCGCTTGGTACCAGCCTCGCGACACTTCCACGGCGAGCGATCGATTCCCTGGAATTGCGGCAAGATTGATTCGTTTCCGGGCGAGCGTCGAAGTTGGTCCACCAGGCGTGAATTCAACGGCCGCTCTTCATCTTCCGCGATAGATCGAGTTCGAGGGGACAGCTGTGAAAAATACGCTTGGCCCAGGGCCTGTTCCCGTGGAAAATCGACGGCAGAAGTTATGCCTTACGAATTAGGACGAATCATTAATTAGAATTCGGGATTTATCGACGCCGGAAGTTGGGATACGGTGATACGGTGATACGGTGATACGGGACGGGACGGGTTCAGGTTAAACTACCTTCAAGGGCCTGAAGGAAGAGGAAACGACAAAAAATATCAAGACAAAGATTTTTATGATAAAGTGCAACGGTGCACTGGTGACAATTTTCGAGTGCGAAGAGGTAACATATTTCCACTTTATGTGCACACAGAATTTTTTATTGGGATCAACAGTTATTTTTATTGCTACTAGGCGGAGAAGAATAAAATAATGTATACTGTATAACCGTTTCGTACTCAATTTTGTTGATTCGAACATTTTTAGAGCCACGCTCAATTTTCGGTACACGAGAAGCGTCGGCGAGTTTTCATTTCAACATAGTACGCAATCTTGCAAATTTGTAGCGCATCTGTCTCGTGATTTTCGCGTCATAGTGTTCTCGGCTGCGATATTTTCATTCATAGAGCTTATAAAGCGACGCGATACGACATAACGAGTGATGTCACTATGACAAGATCACCCCAATAAATCTTGTCTATGTACAGTTTGTTCGAATAAAACAAAATTTTGTTTTATAATGCGCTATACTCTCTGCTATATTTCATCCCACGATATCGTGTATATTGTTCTTCCACGTTTTAGCTTCGAAACGAATTTGTTAGCTTCGTTTCACTTTATGCTCCGAGCATTACGAGTCAGAGATTTGTTTTTATACGAACCAGTTTTCCAATTCTAAAGAGCTGTAAAATAAATAACATCTTAATGTCCCCGTGCGATCGTGAGATACCCCATTCAATGCTTCGGTTATTACTTCGTGCTTGCAATAATTTTTTCGTCCGCGGTGCCAAAACAACAAATAGTCTCCAATTTTTATAAACCGAAAAATCTCGTCGAACCACGACGAAATCGATTGTATCGGAATCTCGATGCCACGACGAACGCTTTAAAAGCGACCAGGAGGTATAGATTTTGGAACAAAGATAGATTCAGAAGGAAGAAGAACGGAAACGAAAGGAGCCTCGCTCGAGTAACCCGAGTAGGAAGATAATTAGGAACGCGGACACTTGTGAAAATCGAAGAGTCTCATTGTGAGCTCCAACGAAGGATCCTCATCCGCTTTCAAACCATATATTGTTGGAAGCCGTGGTCCTTCGCGAGTTCCGCCAGAAGAGTTCGTCGTGACAGACGTTGGCCCGCGAACGAAAAAACAAAGCGAGGAGAACCGAGTAATTAACGAGATTCAAAGCTCGCCTTTTGGTCGGCGGAATTTCCGCATAAATTGGGGAGTAGGGCGAAAAAAGAAAGCCGACCGACGTTATAATTAGGAAAGCGGTTTTCACGGCGAGCATCGATGATCGAGATAACGTCCGTCTCAACCTTCTTCTCTTCCGCTTCTTCCGCGAGAAAAGAAGGCAAATTTAATTTAAATACCGGCGGTTTTTATTCGTTTTTGCAGTGGTACGGGAAATGATTTTTAACAAAGACAATCTTAAAGCATTCCTTTGGAAACTCTTACATATTATATCTAACATATTGGAGTATAATTTGGATCGCAAAATACATAAATAAGGTTTCAAATGTTCGCCGTTTATTGATAAAAATTTCAGAAGAACCTAACAGCGCTTCCAGATTTTTTCGCGTACGCGTAAAGAAGCACGATCGCGCTCCCCGGCACTCAAAGGGTTAAATTTTCCACGAGCCAAGGACGAGGGTGAAAATATGGAAACATCGCTGGAATAATGGAGAAAGTGACGCGACGAGCTATATCCCTCCCCTGGCCCCTAACCCTTTCTGTGTACCGCTTATTAACCCGCTGACAAACCGCATACTAAACGAGAGGTAATTTCGATTCGGCCTGTTTCCAGCGATACGCTTTATATTTTCAATGAAAACGTTCCTTCCGTTTACATTACGGTATAATTGAGTTCCTTCGGAGCGATGCATTAACACAATTTATTATACGGCATTAACCGGGATTAAATTTCGCAAATCGCGATCCAGCAATTCGCTTAATTAATTTCCCTTTTCCCTTCCTCGCTTTTCGTTTGTTTCGCGTGTTTGCGCCCGGAAACCGGTTACCCGGGCGCGCCGCGCTGTCGTCGTTGATTATCAAAACGATTAAATCAAAATATCCCGGATGAAAGCAACGGTCCCGATTCTTTAATGAGCCGATCAATCCAACGTCGGGAACATTACACAGTGGAGGAAAATATGGTAATTTCGCTAACTGTGCAACGCGATTTCGTGAATTTTATTCGACGTTTCTCGTTTACTTTTTCGTTAATCAATCGGGATACCGCCCGTTTCGGTTCGCGACCTGATTCAGCCCGACGTTTCACGCAATTACAATTGCAAAATCGCACGAAAATTAATTTCTCCCTGCGGTGTTATCGACCGCAACGAGAAAATCTTATTATAATTTTTAAGCTGACCAATTGTTGCGGCTCTTAGGTTGGTGATGTTGAAGTCCATCCCTGCGAAGGTTGTGGTATGTTAAATATGGAACGTTTGTTTGTTGGCCTGGACCTTGTTTCCTATGTATGATGGTCTGCGACCTTGCTGGTATCCTTTGCTGGCATCCTTGCGAGATGTTTTCCCTAAAGTTAAGGGTCTGGGCCTGCGTTGCCTCCGCCCCCAGCAGTTTGGGGCTCTTTGTCTAAAGTGCTGTAGCTGGAAGGCGTTGCTTTTTTCGACGATCGAAATTAGTAGTCTGCGGACGACTAAAGCGATCAGCTGCGCCCACCTCCAGAATTGACATTTAACTTTGTATATTATGATAAATAGCATTTATTTCTATAGCGTATAATTGTTTAACAGGTGCCCTTTCCTTGACAATCACCTTGACTCTTACTACCCTGATGTCGCACTTTGTTGTTTTGCTAGTATGCTTCCTCGTTTTCCTTCGTTTTGCTTCTGCCAATGGGAGAAGACTTTTTAAGGGTTCGGAAAATAGGAAGTGGGAGAGGAAAATGGGCAATCAGAAGGTGGAGGGTAAAGTTCGGGAAAGGGAATTTACTGGCAGAAGGATGGTGGTCACCAGGGTAAGTTAGGCTCTGACCCAGTGGATATGCAATGGTCAGGCCCAGATGCCGTGGTAATAAAGCAGAGCTGGTTTCCATAACAGGTATAAATAATTATCGATCCCTAACACAGGAAATGAGAGGTTTTGTCGCGGAATTGGTACCCGTCTCTTTGAGGAGAACGGAATAGAGGCACCTTTCTTCCGTTCTCTCTTCTTCTTTTAACGTCATTTGTTCCGCAGAGCAGATGCTCAAAGAGATTTCTCACGAGAACGAGACGTAAGCGCGCGGAAATGATCTGTGAACGCTGCTCAGACGTCTAGACACGGGTAACCGTGGCTAAAAGAATGCTTAAAACGCTCGAAAACGCTTGTCCGCCCGCGGGGAGGCGAAGATAAGCAGAGGCCGACGAGTTTCACGGTAAATTTAGCCTGGCCGATAACTCTGGGCTGCTGAGCAAATCTTTTCCATGCATCGATCACCATTTCGCTACCTGTAAACCTTCTTCCAAGCTTCTCAAGACTTAACTGTTTCTCGCTTCATCGAATCAGTAATGGATCAACTATTTTCTTAAATTACACTGAACCTTCATTTCAATTGGAACACTATAAACAACTCGCGAGCACTCGATTATACAAGATATCTCAATCATTCACTAGAAAGTTAAGATGTATTACACATGCTTCGCTTTGTGAAGCGAGCAAGAAATCTGGGTTCAATTGGTCACAGCCTCCGCAGACTTCTTCAAGACAATTATAAGAATAAAACAGGTGTCTTTTCATTAATGGTCGAAATGAAAACATCAACGAATCGAATCATAGGACATCCCGTCTCAAAGGAGAATGAAGCAAAACGAGTAAATTACCCCTCTCGCCCGAGTGTCGTCCCGCATGTCGTGAAACGAGGCACACACAGCACCTTTCGGAGCTTATCAACCAAAAATCATCCTTCGAAAGAGTGGTGATACCAGTCCAATCGCCCCAAAGAGGATCAAACCGCTGGGAGCAAGGCGTTGGATCACGATAACAGTGATTCTATCGTGGATCGGAGCACGGCACCGCTTATCTGAACCCGGTGGCCCACATTTTCCAGCTCCTATCGACTGGGGTTCTTTCGTGAACGGCGAATTATATCGACGCTCGATCCGTTTACATAGGTGCTCCATTATCGTTCGACCGATTCTCCGTCGCCGTTAGACCGGACAATGGTCACTTGGACGATGGCCACGTGAATCTGGCGGCCAAAACGATCGACGGGTCCAGCTGATCTCGATACGGAGAACGAGGTGTAACGGAATAACGACGAGATTATATATTTTATTCACGTACGCTTGAATCTGACTGGGAAAGTTTGAGCGCTACATGAGCGCTTCGAAGAAAGAGAAATATTTTTAAGTAAACTTGAGTGTAGACGAGGTGCAAAAAGTTAAATGCAGAGGAGTGAAAATGTAATTAGAACGTAGAGTGATTGATTTATTTATTAGTAGTGTAGTAGGTGATTCATTTCAGAATTAATACAATTTTGATTACAATACTTATATTATTAATCATATCGATGGTGCTTGGAGCTATAAGGGTTAAACGTTCGCGTTACATTATTCTTTCGGAGCACGCTGAAAGAATTCGCTGAACACGACACGCGGACGAATAACATACAATTGTCGAGGTGTACGTTCAGCAGGGCGCAATCACGGTAATTTAAAATTCCGTATGATAATGGCCGGCGCCGTGCGGGATCAGAGAGAGGGGCTCTCATTTTCCAGTCGGCTGGAGCATCGGCGCGCTGGCTGGGTCCAGTAATTTCCGGGCGGAATTACGTGCGCGATCAAACGACACGGTATACAGGGGTCGAAAAAATCCCATTTGCACCTCGTCGTGCCGCGAAAGCTGAACATTTGAAACGGTTGTGAAACCCTCCTCCACCCCCTGCGGACATACGCTTGCCACCCTCGATTATATCCGCCAGTGATCAGTTTACAGCGACGCCCCACTCCATTATTCCCGGTGGACTGTTTCAGGTAATGATGATGATCAGGAAGGGTTAGAGCAGACCGCGAAGAACGATCGCGTTTTGAAATTGTCGTGATTTCTGTCTGATGGAACACCAGAAGGCACAAATCACGACATCTTTTTGGGTGGTCGCCGGAAATGCCTAGATCGTAATTTTGGCAAGTGAACGATTTATGACTGAGCATTTGGCGTGTCTCAGGTTAGAAAGCACGTTAGAAAGTATGAATAGAACTCCAAGGTGCCACTTAACGGCTAGTGTCTTGAAGACATATAACTATTAGGTGTCAAGGGATGTGTTGTTTATAGTAGACGTAGGAAAGTCTAGGCATAGCGAGCAACCCGACTTTGCGTCGCCTAAAAAATAGGACCTTTGTCCTGAAGGATCTGACTACGGAATGGGGAAGGCTATGTAGTCTGCTGGAAAGGGGACTGTGGTTAACACTTTGATTGCCACACTGGTCATATATGGTCAGAGTTCTGGTTATTTGATTCAAGTTTCGTGATTTCATGCCTTTAATTATAGTAATACTACTGTGGCGATTCCTTTATCCTCGCAACTAGAAGTTATAGTGAGGACTCGTCTATACTTGTAATTAGAAGGTACTACTTGCTGCCACGCGATCGTCTTTCGTTCCGTTTTCATGTTATATTTTTAAGTTTGAAACTGTTTCGACTAACCGTGAATATCGATGGAAGTAGCGAATAGAATAAGGAATTTTAATTGCCGCGAATGAAAACATGAAGCACTTCAATTGTGCTTTTTAATTTATTGAGATCTTCAAGGATTCAACAAAAGAAAGCAGAAGGTTGTATTTTCTACCACGCGATGATTATAATTCAGAAACGAGAAGCTTTGCTTTCAGCAGTGAACTGCGTCGTATTTTGTTAGAGAACACAGTTGCAAGATAAACTGAACTATCGGACTATCTACAACACCGAGTCTTTCCAAGAATTTGTTACTATCTTGTAACACAGCGAATAGGTGATATGATAGTTCAGAGGGTTCCGGAGTTACAGGTGGTTCCAGGGATCTCGTGGGTCTTAACGTATTCAGAAGTCCAAGAACTTCTTAGAAACTTCACAGGAATGCCCTGGAACAGTCGTCTCGAAACTTTTACTAGGTTACAAATGTTCCAAGGGTTTCGAAAGGGCTTGTGAGTTTAAGAACTTTCGAATCTTTACGTTCGATGATACCTCTGAAACCAGTTTGTCAAATTTCAACGTCAAATGGAAAGTAGAAAAAGAATTACGATTCCGTCGCCTTAAAAAACGATTAGAAATCTCTATTGTTACGAACGTTAGTTGTCTCATTAATTTTCAAGTGAAGGAAGTTCATCGAATTTCTACCATTTGTTACAACCCATAAACAATTATCTACTCTTAATATCCTGTTAATCCTTTGAGTGCTAAATATTCCCAGTGAAAGTGATCCACGTCCAAGGTGATCTATCAGCAATTGTGTTACTCTAAACGGAGGATCGGAAAAATTTGCAGATTCATATACTCGTTCATAATCCACGCGAGTATCTTTCACCAGAGACGCATCTACGCGTCCATAGCAGTCAAAGGATTGATATAGAATATTCTATTACAATTGTCCTATTATAATATTCTATTAATGCTATTAACACTTAGCCAACCGAACAGGGAGATTTCCCATTTTTTCCTCTACTATTAACTCCGTTTACTTTTGTTATTAGTTAATTTTGAACTAGTGTCGAATTGATTGAAAATTGTACTTTGGAAAAGCAGAAAATGCATTAGGTCATCTGGAAACAATGGTAGTTCAAGACTAACCAGTAACAAAAGTAAACAAAATCAATGGCTGAGGTAAGAACGAGAGACCATCCCATTTCAGTTGGTTAAATGTTAATATAGTAATATTAAAAGTGATTTCAAATGTTGATCAACAACAGAAAAATGCAACGAAGGAAAAGAATTTTTTCCCGGTAACATTAAAATCTCTTCAAGTGTACCCGAAGAAGTTAATTACACGGTGCAACGGTTAATCGAGGGTTCGTTTCTCGTCGAGCATCCCCCGGGGACGCGGCGGGGGTTGTAAAAAGCGCAGATAGCGCGTAAAGTGGTTCGATTAGCATCTAAACGCAGCCGTGTCACGTAAACGCAATCGCAACGCCGTTTCTTCATCTTCGCTCGTTCGCCTTTAAAAGGCCGCGAACGGTGCAATCTGTTTCTATAGCGGGCGACACGTTTCTCTCGTTCCGCGAGAGATTAATGGCGGAACAGCGTCCTCTTCGCCGATAACCTCCTCGTAATTTCTTCCATAAATAACGTTTTTCTCTCTTATTAAATTTCCGCGCGGAAAACGAAACGCCTGTTTAAAGTTGCACGAGATACCGGCGTTGCCTCGCTAACCGGCCCGTTACGCGCGTGTTCTCGCGAAAAAAAGGTGTTCATTTTTTGGACAGAGAATTTAACGCGAACAGTTTGTCGGAGAATTACGAGGACACGTTGCGTTTACGATAATTTCACGCGGCTGTGACGTTCTCGGGTATGCAAAGCGTGATCGAAGCGGATACGGGTTAGGGAAACGCGGAATTTTCCGTAGAAACGTGTATTTCCATAAAATCTACGGTGTACGAATAACGTTCAATTTTGAGTTCGACCGGAGGTACCGTTTATGAAATTCAATATTTTCGAATGCAAATTAAACGTACGTAGAATAACAATCGGAACATTATTAAAGCAGTGAATGGGCATCATTAACGTGATGCGTGGTTACTAAAAACCACGATCAGGCTTTCGTGTTTTCGTAGCCTAGTTTTAGTGAAAACAGTCGTAGTTGTTCAGATACATCGTAACAAATGATCTCTACTCATTTTTCGACCTAAATGTCTGGGCTCGGGATTTACTTACATGGACCTTATTAATCGAATTCTAACCTGTAGCAAATTATCATACCGCTGTGATTGGCATCGTCGTACTATAATATAATCCATTATTTATAATTTTATATTCTCCAAGTGCTTTGTCCTGTTCATCGTTAAATAAATAAATAGATAAACAATTCCAATTTGACGATTCCTGTAATAATACCCACCACTTCCGCTTAACAATTCCTCTAACTCATCCCTGGCGGTCAACGAAACAGCGATGAGCTTCCTCATCAGGAAAGTATTTCTAATTTTGTTTCTTCTTTACAATTTATCTGTTTACACTAGATTTGCAGACATTTCTTGTATATCTATTTCCAATACACATATACCAAGGAATAAGGTACACATCGAACAGAATTTGAAATTGCAGAACTGAGATGAAAATAGATTTAGGTATATTTGTATTGCTCCATAAATAAAAGTTAGCAAAAATTGTCAGGAATAATAGTAATTGTTTTTGCAAATTTTGCTCATAAAGTTCGAAATCCGTCAAATGACGGGTCCTGTAAACCTAGTGTTAAGATTGCATTAGAAACTAATACATCGAAGGTTTTCTTGAAGAAACAAAATGCGTTCGTTAAATCGCAATTAATGTCCCGCCTCTGCGAACGATTTTTGTTTATATACGCACGTACACGTGTACGGGTATAAGTTCACACATGCATACTAGGTATTTAATTTAAAAGAAGTTTCGCCAGTGGAACACACGTTTTCCCGGGACGGTTTCCACTCGTGTTTCATATTCATGACTCCGGAAATCTATGCGCGGCGTATATTTTATGTGACGCGACGCGGACGCTGAGCCGGGCCGCGCGGCACCTGCGTTTACAGCGGTAATATATCGTAATGAGAGTAGCGTAGCGTTTGGCAGATGCTAAATCCGGGTATAATTCATTATAAAACGCGGCTTCACCTCGCCCCGGCGGGATGAACGGCCGACGATGTCACGAGCGTTCGACGCGCAACTCTTTTCAGCGGGAAAACTTCTGTGTCGAACGTTCGAATTTGCACGAATTACATGTATTAATCGAAGATTTGTACACCGTTGTGGTTTTCATTCGTGTTTAACCACCTGATACTTTTTATACGAACTTGAAATTAACACTTAACCAACCGATAGGAAGATCTATCATTCCTCCCTCTGCCATTGATTCTGTTTACATTTGTTATTAGTTAATCTTGAACTGGAGTCGAATTTATTAAAAATTGTACTTTGGAATTGCAGAAAATGTATTCGATGAGCTGTGAACAACATTAGTTCAAGACCAACTAATAACAAAAGTGAATAGGATCAATGGCTGAGGAAAGAATGGGAGATCTCCCCTGTGGTGTTTGTTAAGTAAAAGTAGATGTCGGTTCGGGTAAATCCCGTAACTTTATTGATTCTATTTACTTTTGTTATTAGTTAATCTTGAACTGGAGTCGAATTTATTAAAAATTGTACTTTGGAATTGCAGAAAATGCATTCGATAAACTGTGAACAACATTAGTTCAAGACCAACTAATAAGAAAAGTGAATAGGATCAATGGCTGAGGAAAGAATGGGAGATCTCCCCTGTGGTGTTTGTTAAGTAAAAGTAGATGTCGGTTCGGGTAAATCCCGGAACTTTATTGATTCTGTTTACTTTTGTTATTAGTTAATCTTGAACTGGAGTCGAATTTATTAAAAATTGTACTTTGGAATTGCAAAAAATGCATTCGATGAGCTGTGAACAACATTAGTTCAAGACCAACTAATAACAAAAGTGAATAGGATCAATGGCTGAGGAAATAATGGGAGATCTCCCCTGTGGTGTTTGTTAAGTAAAAGTAGATGTCGGTTCGGGTAAATCCCGGAACTTTATTGATTCTGTTTACTTTTGTTATTAGTTAATCTTGAACTGGAGTCGAATTTATTAAAAGTTGTACTTTGGAATTGCAAAAAATGCATTCGATGAGCTGTGAACAACATTAGTTCAAGACCAACTAATAACAAAAGTGAATAGGATCAATGGCTGAGGAAAGAATGGGAGATCTCCCCTGTGGTGTTTGTTAAGTAAAAGTAGATGTCGGTTCGGGTAAATCCCGGAACTTTATTGTTATACTTTTACACTAGGGTTCAGGTTATTCTACTCTCTTAACGCTCTTTCAATCCCAGCACATACGTTACGAACAGATCGCACCTTCTCGCGCTTTCCAGCCTCTACGTGCGTGCACACAAAACAAATGATACTCGCCATCACGCAGTATATAACATCCCCTATTCGATTGGCTAAGTGTTAATAACACTATGGTGAAATGGAACTTCTGCTGGTGTTTTATAGGGCTGCATCAAACACTTTACAATGGGTCCTGAACGTCGACCCGTCCTTCAGCCCAAATGGCCAGCCAACCCTCGTTACCAGGGGTGTTTGATTGTAGCCTCATTAGAATCCGGAAAACATTCGCAAAGTGCCTTGCATGTCTCCACATTTCCCCCCTCCCGACTCATCCAGGAAATATACAAGCAAATTTCCCTGGGCGCGACACAAAAAGGTACAGAGACGATCAATCAGTCAGTTAGTCAGTCAATCTATCGATCAGTCAATCAGTCAGCCAGTCAGTCAATCAGTCAACATTACCATGTGTATTATAATTCACAAATAAAGACTCCCACAACACTATGCTTATTTATTTGAAACATCGAAGTTTTGCAAACTTTTTAAGCAATCATTCGATCAAGGTACAACCTAACAGTCGATTTAAATAATAAAATAGACGGATGGAGAGGGAAAACGTAGATAACGCGATTTTCGCGAACGACAGGGCTACTTTTCCGTGAAACCGCAACACTTTCGGAAACAGCAACGTTTACCATAATTCCGAAACCTGGCGGAACGGTGTGTTCGATTGGCGAAAAGTTGCGCACCCTACTATTTTCCAACTGGCTCCGTTCGATGGATACAACCGAAACGATTTCCAGCGCGAAAAAATGACGCACCCCGTTCGAAAACTCGGCCTCCTGTCAATAATACACTGTCGTTCCCCAAATGGATATAAACTGGGAGCAGGACAACAGCATGAATTTTTCAACGTCACGCGATGCACGCTGCCACGCATAATCGCTTGGCTTAACAAATTCAGAGATAAAAAGAGAACTGTTTGTGTTGTACGCAGCTATGAAACGAAGCTCTTCGGGGATGTTGCTACCTTTTTTTTCTCTTTATTATTGAGAACTTCAGTTGAGTTTATTATGACAATTTTACGTTAGTTCAAGGTACATAATGCTATATATTCTTCTTAATTGTTACCTATGCAGAGGAATGGAATTTGTTAAATGCTTAATTTGCATAAGAGCGTGCAGCTAAGTTAGGTTTTGCAACGATTATTTCTACGTTTAGAGATGGTTACAGTTCAATTTTTGCATTGATCACAGAATAAGTTGAATTGCAGGTTAATTCGTTTGATCAATTTTGCGAGTCGTTGTATTTGTGACGGAGAAAATTTTAAGTTGAATTGTCCTTTTAAAAGCTAGCAGGAAATTCAAATTGATGTGTGTTTTGTTTAAAATTTTCAAATGTCCGATAACTCGTGAAGGGAGTGTATACCTACAGTAGCGGACAAAAGTTTAAAACTAAAGAGTCAACGAAATTAAGCTAACTAATTTATAAAGAATAACATGATAAACAAAATTTGCATTCTCTGCTAATCAATAAACAGTGTTCTACCATAATAACAATAAAAATGAATGTACTGACAATATTTGCAGATCATAAAACTATGTTCTACATTGTCCTACCGACTTAAACTTTTGTCCATTACTGTACATGGTCGCTGTTTTACTCTTTAAGCTTCTCCACTGACGATTCTTTCTATTGGCCCGCATATTACGTGAGTACGCGGTTCAATTAAAAAAACACTATAGGCAGCAACTGATTCTATAGCAACGCGGAGGCACCTTTGACACGTAATGATGTAATTTCTATTCATGATTCGACTAACGAAGCTGTAATCACGTTCGCAAGCGTGTTTACATTAACTCTGATCCCTTGGCTGCTTCCTGTTTCTCTCCCGGTTCATTTATCTGTTTCTGCGCCGTGGATCACTAAATCAGCGACGCTTAATGAAAGCTCTTCGATCTGCTCTCCTCTCCACAAACATTTATAAGTTTCTACGACAAAATCAGACAGACTTGTGCTGATATCGGCCGGTTGAAATATTATTAAGATCGAGCAAAGTGAATTTCTGAGAAGTGTTCGCTGTTGTCAGTTAAGTAGCTCTGTTATTGTCTTTGTATTGTCAAACTGGTCGAAATCTTTAGCACCTGGGACGTTTGTGTCTCGTTAAATCCTTGAAAATGATTATGAGCTGAGATAGTCGTGGAATCTAGATAGTTATGTAGACAGATTTAATTAATACCATTATCTTAATTAATACAGTTGATGTTTAACCCTGTTGCAATAAACTGTGCTTTCTATTAATGAAATAATTATTTTTACAAATTTTCGTCAACAAGTACATTTTCTGCATTCAGTTTTATGTTAGCAATTTATTTTTCTTCGAGAAATTCAAAAAAAGATTATAACATGATAATGATTAGATAAATATTTATAATTGAAGCAAAAACCAGCAACGCGACGTCGCGAGTGTAAAATTTCAGGTGAATGGATATTAATAGAGCGAGCACAGCGTCCCCGTCGATTGAAATTTCCAGATATTTTTGTGGCGAGCATTCACCCGTTTGTACTACGTGAGTACCGTTGAAAGAGGATTTCATTTTTCCCCCAGAATCGATAATTGTTTGCGTCCAGCCAGCGATGGCCTCGACACGCTTCGAACACTTCTGAACAACGATAAATAACGACAGCTTAATCCTTCGTGGTTAAAAGAATTGTCCTATTTCGAGATTCATAATTTTGCCGAAGGCCAGCCAACGATCCCTTCGGTTTCGAGGCTTGAAACGTAAAGCTGAAGGTTTTCTGGCTCTTCAAACTTAAAACATTTTCCGAGCTTGAACCGCAAAGTCTCTACGAAAGTAGCTCTTCAGAACTCCTAATTTATCCGGTTTCTTTTCAGATTTTCAAAGTTCTTGGAACTTTTGAAGCTTCCATGAATTTTAACTTCAAGCTCGAAACGTATACTTCGGTCTGCTAATGATATGTCTTCCAGTCTTTCCAAATTTCCACCCTTTTTTTCCTGGAGAATTAATAAACATTCGAACTCTACAATTATCTCTTAACGTTACAAAGATATTTTGACACTCAATTATAGTTCTTATTCTTCGATAACGAAATGAAGTAAAAAGTTCGGTGTGAATGAAAAACTTATGATAAAACACTGGGAATGAAAAAACTGAGAATCGAAAAATTCAGAACTGAAAGTTGATAATTGAAATTAATAAATGAAGGCGAAAAATTGAAATTAGAGAATTGAAGATCGA